>MQRK01228646.1:52431-63747 GCA_001938485.1 Girardia tigrina
TTATATTATAAAAGCCCAAGTAACTCACTGCCTGCCTCACTGCCTCAATAACGCTGTAAGGTAAATTTTTGAAATGATTTTATAATCAATAAAGAAATGATTGTATATTAATAAATAAACATATTATGTAATCTTTGATTATACAATAATTATACAATTATTCTTTTATTTAATCATTTATTTATTAAATAATTTATTTAATAATTCATTCGATAATTAATTTATTCTTTATTTTATTTACTTTTTATTCATTTATGTAATAATTGATTTATTGATTCACTAATTTATTTATTTATTCATTCTTAAATTAGTTCATTTAATCATCAAATAATTAATTTATTTTTTTATTCAATCAATTTATAATTAATTATTTCAATTTTTATTAATTAATTAACAATTTTATTCATCCATTCCGCCAGTTATTCCCCTAAGATTTAAATTACGTAATCTTTACAGATTACAAAATATGTGGGGGCAGTATTACAGTCGTTCCATAATTTTTTTTAAATTTAAAAAATATTTTTCCTGGTATGCTGAGAATATTTTACATGTCATATTTCAATTTTTCTTGGGCCCGTACGGAACTATACCCCAAAAATCGCTATTATAAATTAAAAAAAACGATAAAATGGACAAAATAATACATTAAAATGATGAAAATAATTTTAAAAAATTCCGCATTTAAATCAATAAAATAAAAACTTATCAATTAAAAATGAAAAATTTTCAATTCAAAATGAAATTAAATACTAAATAACACGAAAAATCAAAATCAATTCGAATCGACAATATAAAATTTAAATGTAATCCAAAAAATAAAGCATCACTCACAATATTGTAATTGTCGTATGGATAAACGTATAATTCTTTGCCGAAATTTACGCATATCAAATCCGTTTGAGATTCATCGATCATTTCGATTTCATCGGAACTCTGGTTCTTTTTACGATTCAAAAACGACAATCGAACCGGTGTATTTGTGTTGATGTTATTCAAGCTGTGAGTTTCTCGCTCATGTGCATACAAATCTGTCGAATAGATCAATTTGTAAATTCCCTCTTGCGTCTCGAAACAATTTTTGTATTCGTTATATTGACTTTTATTATTGAAATCATTATTCCAAGACCCAGAAATCGCCATTCATCACTTTGTTGATAATGACATTTGAAAATTCCACTATTTAAAACAAAATTTTATTTATTCGTTTTCTTTGGTTGAAAATTTTTTGGGTTTTTTCATAAGAATCAATGATAATCTGTGTTTGAGAATTAATATTTAAAATAATTTAATTTGATTTTTGTTTAATGTTTAGAAATTATTAGTTCATCGGTTTGTTAAATTTTTGTTGAGCTAATCGTTTTTTAAGACTATTGATTAAATAACAACACGAATTATCTGACAGACGTATAACATTATTTTACTAGTGTATCTTGTAAATAACTGCGAGAACAATTGATTTAATGAGATCTTTTTAAAAGATAAATACGTTTGGTTATTTTTTTAGAAATTAGAGTTTTTTCATATCTTTAAATACTCACGTAGTGATCTTCTCAATCAACCAAAAAAAATCTGATTAGAAAAATCGGATTACAAATAAAAGGCCGCGATAAATCAAAAAATAATAAAAACAATAACCTTAGGAAAATTATTATGTTGTTTAATCGTATTAATTGAAAAATAAAATATATTGCACAAAATGGTCTCTTGTCAGATTTGATTCAATACTAAACACTCAATGCTATTTTTAAACAACATTCTCGCCGCGGGCGTGAGTTTACCGCACGGTCCGTCTCGCCAGACGTCGTTCCACTTCACGGTCGCTGTCTACTGCGATCCCACCGGTCCATTTCGTCGGGTTCTGATCGTTCGCCTGAGAACACAGGGCGGTCCCTACCGATATTCAGACTTCACGCCGGGTCTGCGCGCTCCGTCCCTGGTGGTTCACCCCATCGTCGAATCCACCAGGACGCTCCCCTCGACAGCCGGTATCGATTCAGTCGATGCGCTGTCGGTGATTGAAACCCAACATGTTAGGGTTTCGAAAAATATATATGAACATTTTTGACAAAATTTTATGTAGAAAAAATTTAAAATAATTCTTTTGGTATAATTATTAATTTCAAACAAAATAATATTTAGTTTAACAAAATTTGGAATTGAAAATTAAAAATATTTTAGTCTTTGTTTTATTTGATCAATTTTCAAGGCTGATGAAAACCACTAAATAAACAGCAGCAAATTTAGTTTAGTTTGCCCAAAAATTTCTCTTAACAAAAACAAAAACCAAGGAGTCAAGTAAATTTGTTATAAAAAATTAATTTTATTTATTATTCTTTAAAATATTTTTTTTAAACTAAAAGTATCCCGTATGGGAGAAAAAGGTTTATTTTAAAAATCTAAACTATCGTTCGTTTTGGAGATTTACAGTTTTTACTGTAATCTGTTAACTGGTGCGAAATATTGATTTTTGTTTGTGTTCTGTCATCAAGAATTAAAATATTATTATTATTTTTGACTTGTTAATTTTTGTTATTTGAAATAAAGTTTCATAAAAGAATTTGTGTTCATTGAATATATATTTATGTTGAAAGTCCTTACTGATTAATTGGAGTCAGATTAACGATTAAAGATTAAAGATTTGTGTTTTTAAAAAAGTAAATATTTAAGATTAAAGATTTTAATACCCAACAAACAGTCGACAGGGGATCGATCGACGGTCCCGTTGATCCTGACGGTGGAGTCGATTGACCGAACGAACCGATGATGGACTGACTGCACCAACGACTCGTTTCGACTGGCAAGACGCTGGTTGTTCCGGCGTTGCTTCTCACGTTTGAGTGTCTGGGAATGCGACGACTTCCGTTGGATTCCAGACCCACAACTCAAGAATAGTAAACTGTGACATAATATAATATTTTTTCTTATTCAATCAAATTACATCAGTTTTAATTTATATTTCAAAAGTCAATTTATAGTGATATGATTTCTATTCTGAAAGAAATTATTTATTGTCATAGGAATCGGTTTATTTGGTTGTTGGTCATTTATAAAATACTGGTTACAAAAACGAAATCTGTTTTCTTTTTTAATGCAACACTTTCAAATTATTTTAAAAATATATTATGCATCATGTCTCAAAGGCTTTACAAGATTTTGTATATAGATTTGTATTTTTTGGTATCACCGGAAAAAAATAAACCGTAGAAAATGAACTACATTACACAAAATTGAAGGAATTAAAATCAAATAAAACTAGTATCGACAAGTTACGAGGAAGAAAGCAGTGATATCCGTGCATTTAAAAAAATCTGTTTTAGGTTGAACAACAATGATCACTGGAAGAAACAATCGAGTATCTAAAATTCTAAAAAGGCAAGGTTTGGGAAGTATGGCGGAATCTGTCTTACTGTAAAAACTGATCTCAACAAGCCTATTTTGAGTTAAATGTGCTTTTCGCGGCGAAGATTATTTTAAAGGAAACGGAACTTTTCAAAACTGTTTTCATACAACCGGTGCCTCTTTTCTCGAATCCTACCAAATAGTTTGTTCAACTGAGCTCTGTAAATTTCGCCGTTAATTTTTTTCCTGATGAAGTACATCACACAACGAGAATTTTTTTGCATATCCCCGAAAAAAATTGTTTGCACGTTTTTTGTGCTATCAAATATCGAAGAATTGATGTTAATGGATGACCACCGGCACTGTACCAAGATCGATTGGTTATTGTTCTAATATAAACGCATCTTATCCACTATTATGAGAAAGTCGTCAGATATTCTTGTCCTGATGGCTCTCGTTTCATCTATTCACCTAGTACTGGTTTTCCATATTGTGCAAGTTCTGAAATATCGTCCTGTGAGACAACATCTCTTCTGCCATAGTACGAGATGTACAATATTCAATCCTTCAGTTTCCTTTTGATTTCATTTAATGCTTGTTTCTGTAAGCTACATGGAGTTATTGTGTTAGATGCGTTTGATTGATACATAAGGTCTTGGAGGAGTGTCATTGTTTCTGAGACTTTGGGAAACATCCCTTCAAAAATTTTGCAGCGAAAATGAATCTCCGTAAGGATTTTGCTGAGACTTGTTTTGGTTTGTTGGTGATATCTTCAATTTTCTATTTTATTGGTTGGATTGCCTGTTTGAAGACTTGAAAGAATTTGAACTGGTTCGAAGCAGATTATAAAATTGTCAAGGTTTATAAAGACAGCTTACTTTCTGAGACAGTCAAGAATCTAAGAGTGGTGATTTTCATGGTCTTCCTTTCATTTGAAAATATAATAATATCGTTAATGTTACACTCCTTGAATGCTTCGTTTCAATCAAGAATTGAGTCGATGTGGTGCTGGGAAATTTTCGATGTATTGCGTAAACTGAAAGGCATGGTTGTGTATTTAAATAATCCAAAAGGTATGATGAGACCCGTTTTCATCATGTCCTCTTCCTAGATCAGTGTTTGATTGAAAGTTTTCTTAAGATCCAATGTGAAGAATATTGCTTTTCCAGAGATTTTATCCGAAAATCTGTGTAAATGGTATCAGTTCGGTTTTATGATTGCATCCATTAGTCTAAATTGCCGAAAAGGTCATTAGCTAATATCAATTTTCTTTATTATCTTCAACGGTGATGACCAGCAGCTTTTACTTTGTCTGATGATTCCCTATTGCAACAGTTAATCGAAACCATCTTTAAACTGAATGTCGTTTGGATGAATTTGTGACTAAATATTTTATTGGTTCCGATTGCGGTTTCAGAAACTGTGAACATTTGGTTATTACTTCAGTACACTTTGTAATCCTCCTTAGCGAGAAAGTTGGATCCGATTTTTGACAGCCGGACATGTGCCAGTATGAATTTCCGTTTGAGTATCCCCAAATGCCACGAGTCGAAATATTCTGACTTCTGGCTGGTACAAATTAACATGGGACTGGAGATTAGTCGAATTTAAAATCTTTGTATAATTGAATGCTGACGTGTAGATGAGGAAATATATCACGTGGCGGTCAGCATTTTCAGAAACTGGAAGTTCCGAAGTATGCAAAAAAAACCGATGAAAATTATTACATGTGCATCAACTTTAAAGCATCAATCAATGATAATATTGAATCTGAAACATAGTCTCTTCGAACAGTTAATGAAATTTTTGCAAGCATGGCAAAAATCAAACTTTTGTCAAAATCGATTTAAAGTAGTGTACTGGTAAATTGAATTAGACGATGCAACGAAATATTTATCAGTCATCAACTTTTACGAATGTTTATATCGTATAAATCACTTACTAATGGGTATGAAAAGTTATATTACCATTTTTCAAAGGTGTGTGGAGCAGGATGTACGTGATATCCCGTGTGTAATAGTGTATCCAGGTGACATTATGGTTTGCACAACCTCAAGCAGACAACATTGGAAATTGTTAAGTTTCGTTTTTAAGAGCCTTGAAGAGTTTCAAGTGACAATCAATAGAAACAAGCGTGTAACTTATCTAATCTTATCCAATTTTGTATTAGATTTTTTATCCTAATCTATTCTAATTATGCCCTTAATTATAATTTATTTAATTATTTATTTTCTATCTAGATATTTCAAAATAATTAAAACACAGTTTGTGACATATTATTGATCTTTCAGTTGACATTGTTCAAATTAACATTTACAGTATTTTTCTGCGTATAAGACCCCTTTTGTCGAAATTTATTGAACATTTAATGCGAATTTTCAAAAATTAGTAAATATTTGAAATATTTCTCCAACACAAAAGATTTCAATTTATTTTTTGGAATGAATGAAGGTACTTTTTGAACTTTTTTCCAAAAATGCACACCCAAAAATAAGGGGGATCTTATACACGGAAAAATACGGTAATTCCAATTTTGGTTTTCACTAAATTCCGTTAATCTTCGAATCGTCAAAACACTTTATCATTTAATTACTGACCGAATTATCGTTTCCTATGCGTATTTAGATGCTGGATTTTCGATAAAAATATTTGAATATTCCAAAATAATACTTAATTAATATATCTTAAATATAAAAAGAATTTTACTGCATTTATTTTATATTAAAATAAAAATGAAGTCTTTTATCATACATATTAAACTATCTTTGGTCTGCCAGCTTGTGAAAAAAGAGCTCATTTGTTACACTAAATAAGCAATCATTTAGTCAGTGTTTCCCACTTTTCTACATAAGCATGCAACAGGAAGCTTTAACGTAAGGATTGTGACTTCTTTTTGCAGCTTGAATATTCGCCCAAATATCATCTTCGGGTTTTATCTTTAAATTAAAAGCAAATTCCCGTAGTAAATCGCTCGCTTTTTCACGGGGCATTTTTAGTTGACTGGATAAATCACCTTGTTCAGTCGTTAAATATATAATATTTTTATCATCATCGCCTCCAATTAACGACATTTTAATTATAATATTTATCCATTAATCAATATATATATAAATATAAATTTTTTTTACAAAATCAAAAAATTTCAATTCACGTTAAACATTTTTTGATAAAAATATTTGATCATCTTTAGCAACTTTCTTGGGGTTGTAATTAATTTTTATTTTTATTATTTTTTATTTTAATAATTTATTTATTTTTATAATATCAATGGAAATTATTAAAAATTAATGGTAAAGTTCCCTTTTCTTGCTTTATATTTAATTTAATTTATTTTATTTAAAGATATTTAATATTGAGGTTGCTTTACTTTTCCGTTTTTTTTGTGTTAATCAATGGGTTATAGTATCTCTAACGGCGACGGCTACAGTTAACTGATTAGAGAAGAACACACTCCAGTTCAGTAGGCCTTCTGAGTGGCCATCGAAAAGTCCCGACCTGGATGTTATGGACTATAACACCTGGCGAATTCTTCTTCAACACTTGCAAAGCAGTACGCAGCAATATTACGACGGTTGATGAACTCAAAAGTTCTTTACTACTTGCAGGGCAGAACATCTACAAAGCCACAGATATCTGGATTCCTTGTCTTCAAAAGTGTTGCAACAATGACGAAGGACATTTATTTATGTTAATATAATTGGTTGCCTTTATCACGTGTTTAACTAAATACACTTTGGTTTTATAAAATCCTTTGGTTTTCTGCTGGGCACCCTGTCAAAATTTTGTAGTGAAATAACTTAATATTCCAAAATGACGTTTCAATGTTTAAAATTCTAAAAGTATAAATATATAGAATTTACTCCAATAGATTTTATTCATTGTTTTCTTAAGTTTTCTATATTTTTCTTAAGCCCACAAGTAGGCGTGAGGGACCACCTTAAGAATAACTGATTTAAGATTATAAACACATCAAAAAGACATTTTAAATAGGAAAACAATCAGCAAAGATCACAAATTTATTTATTAAAACGAAATTTGAAATTATTGTTCCACATTGACAGCAAATGATAAATACGTATTCCAAATAAGAGCTACCACATTGGCATAAAGAACCCTGAAATGAATTACAATTAAATTTTTATGTACTGCAAGTTTAAAAATTCATTTTACCGATATTGTAATGGAACGAAGTAGAAATTAATCAACTGCGCCAGTGGCCACAACTGTATAGGAAAACAAATTATATAACATTTTATAAAATGAGGATTTTTACTTTGTAATTATTTATTAATATGTTAAAATAGTCTTTTTTAAGAGAGTCTTTGATATCCGATATTTCTGATGAATTAAGAGCGGTATAACAAATGATAAATGAAGCGATAATTATTGGGGCCATGAAAATCTTGACAAATTAAGTGAAATAAATCTCAAACGAACGTTTACCTGGTCAAAGAAAACCATCTTAATAGCCTTAACTTTAGGTTCACTTTTAACGAATACATTTAGTGTTCCATACCAAATCCTTAACACCGGCCCCTAACGAAATATAATTCACTGCTAATAACGTCTTTCGTATTACTAACCATAAATAGTGTTCCAATAAAGAAAAACTTTAAATTTCTTTTATAATCGAAGTTTTCGTAACTTGGAAATGTAATTTGAGCAATAGCATCACCGGCCGACATTAATACTCCTAAAATTTTCTCATTAACACAGAAAAAAGTTAAAGAGTAGAAGTTCTATTTGTTCACACAAATGCTCAGAATTTTTATCAATTTTTATATTTTTATTATATATTTTTTTAGATTAACTATAAATTTTGTTATAATTTTTATCATAACATAGAAAACAGATTTATAAATTACATAAAAAATAAATACAGTTTTCCATAAAATATTTTAATTGGGATGTTATATTTCTTATTATATATTTCTCAGAAATTTTAAAGAAATATGAAAAATAAAAAAAACCAGTGTATTCAAAATAAATAATAAATTATGATAATAATAAGCATTAAAATATTGAATTCGTTATTTTTTCACCATCTTAACATAAATTACATTTAATTTCATTAAAAAGTGTTAAAAAATCCAAATATTTTCAACTTGAATATATTTGGTCAATGGTGTTTTTTAATTTGAAATTTTTATCACTATTGACATATTTATTTTAAAATGAAATCTTGATTAGAATTTAAATCGTTATATAATTACAAAAAAAATCAAAAAAAATACTTTTACATTGTCTCCAATCAAGAAAAAAATGTTTTTGTTATTATTTTTTTTAATGATTTATCATTATTTTTCATAAAAGAAAATTTTTTTTTTGTAAAAAATATGATACATGCTGCACCAGTTGAATAAGTTATTTTTTAAGTTCACAAGGAGCGGTGTAGCGTGGCAACATAACGACACAAAATACTCCATGTCAATATTTCTGATAAATAAAACTAGTAAATCCAAAAACAATCTTTTTTTAAGAACAATGCTTTATGCAAATAAAAATCCTAAAAATCGATGAAAAAATTGGAAATTATCCATAATTTATTCGATTCTGAGTCTATATTTCGGATCCAAAACTCGAAATAGTTGTTCAATCGAACTTGTTGAGGTGTTAACAATGATCGACCGCTTAAGAGGAGAATTTTAATTCGTGTTTCAGTGGGGTGAAACTTTAGGATCACGGTGAGATCCCAAACTATTCGGTCCGACTATAAACATTTTTAATGAATAATTCAGTGTCGATTTCCTAATTATATATATATATATATATATCCATGGAAGGAACGAGCGTTATACTGCCGCCCACATATTATGTAATTTGTGTAGATTACATAATTTCGTTTCGAATTAGGGGAATAACTGGCGGAATGGATGAATAAAATTGTTAATTAATTAATAAAAAATGAAATAATTAATTATTAATTGATTGAAATTCAATCAAATCAAATTTAATCATTTATTTGTTAAATAATTTATTAATTAATTCATTTATTCTTTACTTTATTTACTTTTTATTCATTTATGTAATAATTGATTTATTGATTCACTAATTTATTTATTCAATGATTGAATAAATAAATTAGTGAATCAATTATTACATAAATGAATAAAAAGTAAAAAAAGTATTGAATAAATTAATTATTAAATAAATTATTTAATAAATAAATGATTAAATAAAAGAATAACTGTATAATTAAATAAATAATTAATCTTAAATAATTAAATAAATAAATCTACACAGATTACATAATATGTGGGGGCAGTATAACACTCGTTCCCATTTCATATAAAACTTACTGAAACCCAATGAAACAAGTATTACTGATCACCAATTTTGGAAATAAAAATATTTTTCTTGTAAATTTCTTTTCATGAATAATAACGAACAATCATTTATAAAAATAATAAACCACTTAAAGATAACGATAAATTATTTAAAAACTACTGGTAAGAAAACTTTTGAAAGAAAGTTTTTTCTTGGCGGAGTAATATGGAAGTATTATCAAAGATTTAAACTGAATTTCAAAACTAAAACAAAAAACATTAACAAAATTATTTGAAATGAAAACGACAAAAATTGAGAAAAATTTGAACAGAAGTGCTCTCAATCTGTGAACTGTCATTTATCAAAGTATTACCAGTCGTCACCGTCTGTGTGAAGAAAGGTCTCTTATTTAGGGAGGCATTATATTTCCCCCATGTTAGTCGAATAATACTTTGAACAATTTTCCTATTCATAACTTATTCGGTATTTTATTTAAATTTTCTGTAATTTTAATAATAACATCATTTAAATTACAAAAATGTTAATAAAATATATTATTGAAAAAATTATCCACATTTAATACAAATTTAAAATATTCAAAGTTATTTTGGAATATTCAGAGCACATTAAAACAAAATTTCAAATATTAATATTTTATTCTATTTTTACTATGAAAATGCATTTTTAATGAACAGATATCAATACTTACGTCATAGAAAGTAAATGAAATGTTTGTGTTTTGGATTTGATTCAGTGAAAAATCAAAAAGTTATTACACCCATTCTCGTTTTGTTATTACTATTTTTTATTTAGTTATAACCACATTAATTGATGATTTTATAATGTGATTTATTCATTCTATGTTGAATTTTTAATGCTTTCGGATGAGTTTATTATTATAAGCATTTTATTATTACGATTGTAATTTTTACCTTGAAAAGTATTTTTCTATTTATAATATTTTCAAAAATAATGCTATAGTAATATGTTTTAACTAAACACTATTTTTCAAAAAATATTCTGGAAAAACGACTGAATATGTCAACTTGGAATATTTATTTGATACTTAATTATTTAGAAAAATGCTGATAATATACATACAGGGTGACGCAAAATAAACTCCAAGGTACTATTCTATTTGATCTTTTTATCCACCTACTTTTTATAGGTAAAGTATACATTTTTAGAATCCTGAGCGTCGCCAAATTCTGATGGTATATAAAAAAATCGAAAAAAAACATCAAAAATTAAAAAAAAAATTTGAGACGAAAAATTTAACATGCTTTTTATTCCATAAAAGCATAACAACAATTAATTATCGAATTTCAACTTGTCCTCCATCTCTAAGAAAACATTCATGCAAACGTCGTCTGTAGTCGGCCACAAAGCGTTCACGAAGTGCGCGGTCTCAACGGATTTCATTGGCAACTCCTTCAATAGCTGCTCTCAACTCTTCGAGTGTGCTTAGACGTTGTTCGCGATGATAAATTCGACCTTTCATGTAGCCCCACAACCAATAGCCACATGCTGTAAGATCTGGCGAGCGAGGTGGCCATGTAACTGGAGTAGGATGCGCCCGTGTCCTGTGACTTATCCATCGATTTGGAAACTGTTGACCCAACAATTCAAGAAAATCTCCAAGAATGTGTGGCGGAGCGCCGTCATGCTGCTCAATGAGAGAATTGAAATTCGGTCAAGTTTGAAGCTCTG
>MQRK01228646.1:63797-74957 GCA_001938485.1 Girardia tigrina
GAGGATGAAGTCGACGAACATCAAACCAATGAGGATTTTCATCGGCCCACATGATCCAGTCTTGACGATTGATGCTTCCGTCCAAATGAAAGTGGGCTTCATCCGTAAAAAGAAGATTGCTGAGTCTGTTTGCATCTTCATCCAATCGATCCAATTCGGTTCGCGCAAACTCAATTCGAGCGGCATAGTCGGTCTACTCCAAGGCATGAGCCATTTGCAAATGATAGGGACGCATCTGTAAGTCTTCTTTCAAAATTCGCTGCAAGCTTCTTTGTGGCATACGAACTGTTCCGTGATCGTCTTCTTTGCTGTCAGTGTCGCCAGTTGAAACAAATGGATTGCATCGAGTTGATAGATGAGGATTTGCAGTAAAGGCTTCACGGACGTCTTCAATGGGTTCTTTGGTGCGAACACGTTTTGGCTTGTTCTTTCCGCGCTTTCCATGGACACCACCAGTAGCTCGAAAATCGTCAATCCATTTTACAATGACTCTTTTTTTCCGGAATCTTTGCTCGACCATTTCTTGTTTCACTTCGGAATCGAGTTTTGAGCTGCGCATAATCATAGGCTTCCTCAACAAGCATCAAAACGAGATGAGCTTTTTGCTGATCCGTATACGTCATTTGAATCAAATTTTAGGGTAAAACTGTCTAAGTTCATTTAAAAAAACGCTTGTTAAATTTTTCGTCTCAAAAATTTTTTTTAATTTTTGATGTTTTTTTGATTTTTTTATATATCATCAGCATTTGGCGACGCTCAGGATTCTAAAAATGTATACTTTACCTATAAAAAAGTAGGCGGATAAAAAAATCCAATAGAAAAGTACCTTGGAGTTTATTTTGCGTCACCCTGTACTTTCTGTTACAATCATTTGAAGGATGCTCTCAATTGTTATCAGTTTGGAGTATAGAATATAAAAATAAAATTTTCTATAAATTAAACTGTTTAAATTCATAGGGTGAAACATAATGTTTACTCATTTGTTTAATGAAATATAAAATATATATGTTAACATATCTGGGTGACATTAAAATTAACAAAAGAATATTAAAAACGAAGAAAATTTTTCTAAATAAGATATTTATTTTCTATATACAATGTGTACAAATTTTGGAAGCGACTTAACCTTATTGAGTGATTTCGTATATTGGATAGTTGGAGAAACGAGATTTCGCTTGCTCCAAAATGATTTTGATAAATATATATATATATATATATATATATATATATATATATATATATATATATATATATATATATATTATATAAAATAAATAATTATATTAGTTCTTTCGCACTTGTAAATCTTTTGATAGTTCCAATTTACTCTTGTCTCTTTCTCCAATAGCTGATACGATGATCAATTTTTGTGTTTTTGTGTTATTTCGTGTTTGACTTGATCTGCCTTTTATAAGATATAACTGAATTAACTGATCCGTCCGTTGATCTAATTAATTCGATATAATGAATTCTTGAAATTAGGATCTTTAAGATCACTTGAACTTTTAAAATAATTAAGGCCCTTTCTTAAATATAATTAAGGTCTTTTTAGATAAATTTTTTGTTGTTCCTTTTCTTTAAACTCTTTCTTCTTTTATACTATTCTTTAAATATAATTTATTTTTATTTATCTTTTAAAATATTGTGTTTTCTTTTCCGCCATAAACATTCTTCTCTTTTATTTATTTTATTTATCTTTTTTATTAAATTTTAATTCTATTATTTATATATAATTTATATTTAATATGGTAAATAGATAAATAAAATCTTTTTTCATCTATTAATTAAAACAAAAATTTATTAATAATACTTTTATTATTATTTTACCTCAACATATATAAATAATAAAATAAAATCTAGAAAAGATATAAATAATCAGAATAAAATTTAAAGAATATTGTACAGAGAAAAGTGAACAAAGGAATTTGAAAGATTGATAAGATTGAATTGATAAGGTATGATTTCAAAAAGAAAGAAGTCTAATTATTTTTATAAAAGAAGAAACGCACAAAAAAGAATAAGAAATAAAGGGTTATTTTAAAGGTTAAATTTAATTAAACGTACAAAGTTTATTCAGAGACCCTAATTGTCTATAAAGGGAATAAATTCCGCAATTGAACTGACAATTATTTTAATTTCCGAAACAAATTATTATTAGGGGCAGTTTAGTATTAATTGATGATAAATGTCGACTATAAATACAGAAGTCGACGGAACGAAAGGAAGAGAAATGTTGGGTATTCGAAATAATTTTTCGTTAATAACTTTAAACAAGCTTTCAAATATAAATGTCTGACTCCTTTTCAAATGGTTCTTCCAACTTTGTAATGAATATATTAATTTGATTAACCCTTTCTTGAGGTTTTCATCCAAATGAATCTCGTCGGAGATTAGTTTCAAAATATTAATAATAGTAAAAACTCAAAGGAATTCTAATTCAAAACTTTATTCAATTAACTCATAATGATCTTTCGGAATAGTACAATGAATAAATAACGATGGAGGATTCCAAGATATTAATCGGTATATTTTTCTACTTTAATAAAATTATATTGTTAATTTAAGAGTTCTTTAAGTTAAATATTTTTTATATTTTAAAAATTTGGGGTATTTATACCCGTTTTAATTATTAATATTAATATAAATTTAAACAAAAAATAAAAAATTTAATTAATAAAAAAATTATTCTTTACAATTGGACTTAATTGCCCAGGTTATTTTTTTCATTAATTACAATCTGGATTTACTCTAGCTAGATTAAAATGTCAATTTCGACACTTAAATCGCTCCCTATGATTGGCGTAATCGCCCTTTTAATTTAATTAAGAAAATGACTAAGCAGGACGGCTCAACTCATTTGTTTATGAAATGTGAGTTTTAATTATTATTTTTTATATATACATTAAATTTTTTATACGTAATTATTTAATAAATTATAATAAACGATAATAATATTTAAGTAATACTTATCAATACCAATGTAATAATAATGAAATAATGTTAATAATAATGTTATGATAATAATAATAGTATAATATAATAATCATAAAATAATAAGAATACTTATTACATGAAATTTAATAAATTAAAATAATGTTTAAATACAAATAATAATAATAAAAATAACAATCATAATAATAATTAGTAATAATAATAATATTAATAATAATGATAATAATAATAAATTAATTATTTTCCAAGCCTTTAAGAGCTTTTTCCAACCAACTCAGGAGTACCCCCTTAATGAACGGGTCCCTGAGGAAGAAGGAAAAACTCGTTCAAAAGGAACTAAATAAAAATAACAATAATTTTAATAAAAATAATTGTTTCATATTAATTTTAATAAAATACAATAGTAATAAAAATATAATTGTGAGGAATACTTGAATGTTTGATGTTTTGTGTTTGAATGTGTATGTTGATTTGGAAATGCGCCTCTCCTACCCAGATGGATGATTAATATTTTAATTCTTATTATCTAAAAATATAAATGTTTAAATTTATTTTTAATATCAAATAATTTTATAATTTTAAATAAGTTAATTAAATTTTATAATATTTAATAAATAAATCAAATTAATATTTTTAAAATAATTAATAATCATTTTAATTATTATCCAATAAGTTTTGTATAAATATTTTAATAAAATATTTATTTCCCCATTTGCTAAAAAAATAATGAGAATTAATGCATTAATCAATTTTATTTAGAATGCAAATGTACGAAAGTTTTGACAAAGATTGTCTTAAGAACAATCAAAATTGTTGTTTAAATAAAAATATAAAAAGTCAAATTGGTGTTCTTAATAATAATAATAATGAAATATTAATAATAATAATAGTATTAATAAATTAATAATATTAATGGCAATAGTAATTCAAAAAATAATAATAATAAATAAATAATCAAAATAATAACTGTAAATCTAATTATAATAAAAAAATAAAAATATAATATTAATAGTAATAATTACAAAATAAATAATAATAATAATACTAAAGTCATAATACTAAAAAATAATAATAATATAATAAAATAGTAATAATGAAATAATCATCATTTTTATTATACAAATTTAAATATTAGTAAATATAATAAATAATTCTAAAATGATATTACAAATTATTCAATAATAATATTTATACAGTTAACAGTTTATCTCTAATAACTACCCTGAGTCCCTGAGTACTGAGCTCACACAAAAGGTAGTTACAGAGAGATTGAACGACACATTTTATTTTATTTTTAAATGTTTTTTTTTAAATTTATTTTTTAGGAGGGTAAGGCGTTTATTTATTTTAAATTTTTATTTTACAAATATTTACAGTTTCGGAACCTTAACAGAAAATAGAAAAAAGGAAAAAAACGGAATTTTTATAAAAAAAGACTGAATCTGATATTGGAAGTACGAGATATCTTATTATATATGTTGAGTGTTTGTTGTGTTTTATTAAAATTGATAAGAGAACACAATAATTTTTGTTTTATAAAAATGTATTTAGTATATATACAATTTGGTTACCAGTAATAATATTTAAAGAGTAATATTTTATTGGCCCCTGGTCGATTTTATACTTAAAGACTGAGAGCCTTTAGCGACAACTCGGGTTGATTATAAGTTAAAGGTTAAATCTCACACTTTACAGTGTGTTTATATAAGAAATATATATAATTTTTAATAATTATTTTTTAATAATTACTTTTCTTTCTTTTCTTTTAATCTCGTCTAAATCTCAATTTGTGCACTTTTTTAGTGTGATTCTTTATTTTATTTTTATTCTGAATCCTTCTCGATTTAACTCGTTTAAATATAATTTCGTAATTAATTTATTCGGCACTTGAGCGTCGTCTAGACTAGATCTGGTTTCGAAATAACTTCTCGTTTTCTCGTTAACTTTTTAAAATAAACTCTCTGGTCTTGAACTTAAACTTCGAAACTCTTAATTAATAATGACCTTTTTATATTATAATTTTTAAGTACTTTCTTTTTAAATTAATTGTATTTATTATTTTTATTCTTTTGTTTATTATTTCCTCTTAATTAATCTAAATTTGCTTTTCTTTTATTTATTTAAACTATTCTACTTTCTTTATTTATTTAAATAAAATATATAATTTTATCTTTTTTATCATAAATATTGCATCTATGAAAAATATAATTGTTTACTAATATTTATTAATTTAAACATATTACATAATAAATTATAAATTTTAAAATATTACCTCAACATATATTTTAATAATTATCTTTTATATATTTAAAATTATTTAGGGCAAGTATATTCTACTTCCCTAATTATTCAAAATACAAATTCGAAAGATAAGATTTAGGCTGTTAAACTCTTCTGTAATTATAAATATGTATAATAAATAAATATTTTTAATAAAGTCACATTTTATTTTCTTTTTCATCAAAAATTGTAAAGATCACCTAGATACGCCAACATCAGTATGAATCGAATAGGATAATTAAATTAGCTGAAAACCGCCTCATTGAGATTTGAAAAGGATGAATGCAGGTGACGATGCATAACTTTGCATTGTTTTTTAATTATTGTTATAAGTAACTGTAAAAGTTATGATACTACACTATGACAACAAATATTGTAAAACACATATAAATATTACTATTCATACATACATTTGCTTATTAATTTTTTGTTCATTCCTTACTAGAATGCATTACTTCTAGCCACAGTTACTTGCAATGTGACCAAATGAATATATAATACATTTATTTAATATATCACATATAATTTATATTAAAATATTAATATAATAATTTATTTTTAAATAATAATAAAAAATCAATAAATTTTAGAAGTTCAAAATTAAATAATTATTAATTAATTAATTATGCTCATCATGGTATCATGAAGATATTTCATACTTTTTATTATTACAATTGTCGTCTTAGTTGAACTATCTAACCAAAAGTTGTGATAAATAAACCAGCGGTCCATCAGAGTTTGTCAATCAAATATAAACTCAGCCCAATTCATCATAAAGTTGAAGTAGAGCTGATTAGATCCTAACACACTTCAATTTCTTGAGTATTTAAATATTTACTTTTTAAATTCAATTCTGTTGTCTGACTCCAAATAATAAGGAAAATCTTCCAACACAAATATACTTGAATGAACACAATTTATTTTAAAAATCTTTATTTTCAATAACATAGAATAGCACATAGCTTTATGATGCTTCAATCAATATTATCAATAAAACGTTTTCACACTTAGATAATCGATATCGAAATCAAAACTGTAAATCCTTAAAACGAACGATACCTGTGAACACAAAAGTTCTAAAAACATTTTTCTCAAATACATGATACTCAAGATGGTGCTATAGACTTTCGATGAGAACTAAAAATTAGAAAGAAATTAACTTTACTTAATAACATTTTCCCGATTGATTTTGTTATACTAGAAATTTTTGGGAAATTCTGACTGAATTCATATATATTTATATAGTGATTTTATTTTGTAGTGATAATTGTTATTATTAGAAATAAATTTTATGAGAACGAAATACAGTTGTTATTTTTAAATTCAAATTTAAATAATATCTACAAATATCTAGAACCATTTATTTAGATTTAATTAATCTTTAAAAATTTTTACTATTCTGGAAAGAAAATTAACTAAGCTTAAAATAGATTTTATTCAAATCAAATTCGATTTTAATTGATTTTAAATTGATAAAATAATTATGAAAAGCTATGAATAAAATAAAACGTTACTTAAAATTAAATTAAAATCCTTTGTTTAATTGAAGTAAATAAACAAATCAATTTTAAATATTAAAAAAAGTAGAATAGAATTTAACTGAGATGAATTATTCTTTCGACTATGAAACGCTATATCAAAATATAACTTCAAAATTAAAAAAGTACTATTTTTCTAAAAATCTTTTTATTTAATTTTTGTTTTCTACTTTTAGGAGAATATTTAAAAAACCAAATTATAATGAAGCCAGCGATAGTCTCAGTTAGTGGTTTTCATTTATCAAATTTTATGTATATTTACTTTTTAAAATTTGGAGCTAGTTTTTTATTTACCTGGTCCTTTCTTTTTCAATTTTTCTTTTTCAAATGAGCTTTAGAAGGGTCATATTATTTTGCTAAGTACAGTCAACCCTCTGTAAATTGCCTATTTCCGGGATTCGGAAAAATGGGGACAGAATTAAGGGTATACAACCGTATGGGCCCGAGCTGATATAAAAATATGACAATATATAAAAAATATCAGCATTCCAGGAAAAATAATTGAAAATTTTTTAAAAATTTATATAAAATGTTTTTTGAGTCAAAAAAATCTCAATGTAAAAACATTTATTGATTATGTAATCACTGGCTTCACTGACTTATTTTAGAAATTATTCGGCTTAATTTAGGAAATATTTGTACCATGATTTCAAAATTAAATACCGTATTTATCGGACTATAAACCTCGGCTTATATGAAAAAAAGTATGAAAATTAAAAAAAATTGGTTGAACTTATACGCGTGTGCGACTTATATAAATAAAAACATCAATATATAAAAACAAAACCAATAATTTTATTTTAAGATTATTCGATTTCCTCGAATCCATCAAAATCTTCATCATCTACTATTTCAAATGTTTCGAAAATGTGCAAAAATTCCGTTTGGATTTCTTGTAAATCTTTATCCTCACTTCCAGTTTCAATTTCTGAATCATCATCGCCTTCGATATTTTCATCATAAGTTTGAATCCCTGCTTTCTTAAATCCATTTTTAATACACTGTGGTGTAGCATCTTTCCAGCTTTTAACAATCCAATCGCGTATTTCTGAATATGTCGCTCTTTTGATTTCCCCCGTTTTGTTGTAGATGTGACAACCATTGATAATCCAATTTTCCAAATGTATCTTTAGCTTAGATTTGAATGATTTGTTAACTGATAGATCAAGTGGTTGAATGCTTTTAGTGAGGCCACCAGGGATCACTGCAAGTTCAGAATATTTTTTAACTTCATTTTTAACTTCCTCAGTAAGATGACATCTATCAGAATCGTATATTAAAAGTGATTTTGGCTTAAAAAAGGAATCCTTTCTTTTTATCCAAATTTTTTGTATCCATTTTTTTATTATTTCACTATTTGACCATCCATTTTCATTGACTTCAACAATAATACCTTTTGGAAAATTTTCTTTGGGCATTGTTAGTCTTTTAAATATCACCATTGGTTTACATTTTTTCCATCGGCAGTTACAGTTATATAACTGTAAAATTATATTTTTCATTTCCGGTTGTTTTGATCCGAATATCTTTTTTTCCTTTTTCATCAACTGTCCTTGTATCCGGAATATCGAAACTAACAGAAACGTCATCCATATTCCCAAGATGCTTCAAACCGATATCTCTCTTTTTATCTTTAATTAAAAGTACAAAATGATTCTTTTTTTCTTCCAAATCAGCTGGCAACGATTGTCCGACTGAAGTTACTGTTCTCATGCTTAAATTATTTCTTTTCATAAATCTTGTGCACCAACCATTCGTTCCTTTAAAATTTTCTATATTAAAATCATATTTTGTCATTTTTTTCGCTGTTAATCTCATATCAATTGCAGAAGCTTAAAACTCTTTCTCCCTTTTCTCAATTACATACTTTTTGACGGCCTTTTCTTAATCGGGCCAATGTGCAAATCCCCCTCTTTTTGCTTTCTTTTTTTCGGCATTACGTTTAAAAGATTTTTCGATTTTCTCCAATCCCGAATGTTTTTTTTCATTTATATTGAATTCTCTTTCTGCTTCTCTGTTACTATGTTTTTCAGTATAAGCAATAATTTCCAATTTTCTTTCGACCGTAAACGATCTTCTTGTTTTCTTCATTTTTAACGTGGATTTTAAATTCAAATTATTTTTTTATTATTACTAAGTGTAACACCACATACATTGTAGAGACATCTCGTCATCTCTGCAAACGAATCAAAGAGCATAGTTGATTGTATAATAATAACATTAAAAAAACATTTTTATTCGTACAGTAAATTATTTTTTTTTAGTTTTTGTAAGATTTACTATTACAGATACGGATATAAATGTTTTGTATATATGTATATAGATATATATTACTTTAAGCTATAAATTAAATCTAAATCTTGAAATTCAAAAAAAAGAAAATATATTCAATTATATACAAATGTCAACCTCTGTCTCCAATTTTAAATTTAAAAGTATTTTCGTAGGAATAAAAATGTTTTTTTTAATTTAAAAGGTCCATTAATACAAAAATACTTTTTTTTAAATTAACACAATAAGAAATTAATAAAATGTTTAATTAATTGAATATTTCGAATTCCTCTGAATAAGGCACAGTTAGAATTTATCCGTTTTCTAAACTGACAATATCCATGTTAGGTTTATTATTATTTTTTATAATTTATCATCTGTATTATTAACAACATCACAATTTGAATGTATATAGATATTACGTTTACATTAACATTTACATAAACATTTATTGATAACACAAACAGATTCTTCACAACAATTCTCAGTAAACATCTTTCTTTGATTGATATAGTTTTTGTTTATATATTCGAATCTAAAAAACAATGAATGGGAAATTTTTTAATATTAACTTAGAATTTCTCTTAATTTCATTGGATAAAAATGTATTGCGTAATTTTTTAAATAAACATTAATTTTTAAAATATATTAAATGTAATTAGTTAAAATCGCTTACTAAAAATATTATTAAAATTCATAATTATAAAACTTTAATTAATTAGTACTTAAAATTAATATCATTAAATTAATTTCATTGGATTCAAATAATCAATCAATAAACATATCAATCCCATCTGAGTAGGAGAGTTACAAATCTAAACAGCATACAAACAACAAACTTACAACATTCCAAATTTTCCTTCACCAAGTATCTTTTATTATTTTTCTAACTTTTGATATTGTTGAATATAATTATTGTTGAAAATAATCTATCATATCATAACGAAAAAATATTTAATTGTAATTGTCAAATTTTTAAAAATAATTAAATAAATATTTTTTAAAAAACAATGAAATAAAATAAATTATAAATATTTTTAATAATAATTGACATTTTTTTCAATTTTTGAATGAAAATAATATAAAATTGATGGAATGAATTATTTTTTATACTTTTTCTGGTTAAGTGTATTTCCGGTAGCTCTAAATTTTATGAATATTTTTTGTTGACTTTATTGAATGTATATTTTTTTCGTTACAGATACTTTAATAAAGTTAATGAGTGAAGAAGAATGTCCAGAATACGCAGGCGTTTTTTACTTATCGAAAGCTCGGTACATTAATTTAAATATAGAAATTAGTATATAAACGTATAAGTATATTAACTCGGAATTAGCGCCCGGAAGTATATTCTTTTCAGACAAATTTTTGTTCAATAAATTTACGAAAAATAAAGAATGTTTTATAAAACTAGGAAAGGTATAAAATACGTTTTTCGATCGAACTTTTCAAATTGTTTTTTTTTAAAAATATTTTTATGACCTGTCATGTAAGGAAGGGTGTCTAATCCAGAGTTTACGCTAATCGACCTCGGTTAAAGTTCAGGTTTGATGAATACTCATTATGTTCCAATATGCTTGTAGTGACACAAAATTTTAATCGGTATTTATAAATATTAAATATATATTAAAAATCAAAATTCGAAAGCCAATTGAAAATATTTATTAATTTCGACGGTTTAATCGTCATCGTCAGAACAAATAATTTTTCAAACGAAATTTACTTATTTAGTGCAGTTAATGATTATGTAATCAATACATAATCAGTACATCATTTAAAAACTCTCATGGACCCCTGTATAATAGCATTATAATGCTGTATAATGCTATTATACAGGGGTCCATGAARAACTCTTAACAAAGTTGTAGAGAGTGCAGTTTGAACGTTAATTTTAGGATCCAAAGATCTAATATATAACGCTTCACATGTCACTCTCTCCCAATAATTTTTAAATTGAGTGCACAGAATTTTAAAGTGTTGTGAAGTTATATCTCTTTTACAATATGATTAAAGGTCTTATTTTTCGCTCATGGGCTCTTTCATCTACATATAAAGGATGTAATGACAGCCTTAATAAATTAAACAAATTATTATATGATAACGGATATTCAAAATCGAT
>MQRK01228649.1:16758-48118 GCA_001938485.1 Girardia tigrina
TCGTCTTCCCCACGACAATCACACCCGCCTTCAACAACTTGTCGACCGACGTCGCCGTATAATTCGGTCGGAAATTCTCCAACATTTTGCTGCCACAAGTCGTCAACTCGTTCTCAATACAGAAATTGTCTTTCACAACAATCGGAATTCCATCGAGAATGCCGAGTGGCGAGTTGTCGTCGAATCGCTTCCTACTATCGGTGCAGGCCGACTGACTGAGATCGACCGATCGGCTGATGAAGGCGTTATAGACGGCGTTATTCTCGTCGATATTGCGGTTGATGAGGTCTAGCACGATTTCCGGGTTTAATTTCTTCGATTTGTATTGTTTATTTAGTAATCGAATTGCCTAAAATAAAAATATAAATAAATTAATAAATTTCAATTTGTGATTGATTAAGAAATGTTTTAAATGAATGATAATATAAATAAATTTTAATTTTTAATTGATTTATCGAATATTATATTTTCATTAAATTAATGGTCTTGAATGAATAAAAATATAAATTAATTTTAATATACAATTGATTAATCGATTATTATTATTTGAATTAGCTAAATGTTTTTTTAAATCAGTTTGATTCGTAAAACAACAATGAAATTAATATTGTAAAATGGAATTATTATATATAAATGTTGATTTTTTTAATTATCAAGAAATGTTTTGTACATTGAAAATTAATGAAAAATGAAGCTTGGACCACTTTAATTTTCACCACTTGATAAACAAATTTTGTGTTAATTGACCAAAAATTGCATGATTTTTGTTAGAATTTGTTACTGAAAATAAGAAAGGCACTTTTTCGGAAAAAATATTCAATCTATTTTATTGGTATATGATTTTAAATATCTTATACAAAACACTCGGGAAAATCAGTACGCCAGCATTAGAGCTGTCAGAGCAGCGTTTGGGAATATGAGTTAAATGGTTAATTGATTTAGTTTTATAAATTTAATTATTGTAAGTTAAATTTTTATATGCAGCAATAATACGCTGTTTTCAAATACAAAAGAAATTTTCAAGTGTTTATAAAATTAATATATAATGATCATATTGGCAAAGTAATAAATTAATAAAAAATAAGAACAAAATTTCGAATTTTAAAAATTCTATCTTTATAGAAAAAAACTATTTCTTAATTAATCGGAAATGAAAAATTAAACATCAATTTACTGTGGAGAAAAACAAATAAAATTTGGATTTATAATTTTATTTGGTTTTTACTTTTAAGTAAAAATATTTTTATTGTACTCATTTCCCGCCTTTGAAATTTTCTTCTTTGCAAAATTTTCTTCATTTCTTTTTCAAAGAAATCTTCTAACCAAAATTATAAAATTATTGCATTCGACGATCAATCATAAGTCCAAAATGAACACAAAAGTTGAAAGCATAAAAATGACGTCCAATATTTAGAAATAATCACTCATTAATGAGTTGTCTGATCGAGCCGATTGTGGTGTTAAAATGATCTAGAGCAGGGGTTCAAAAACTTTTTTTTCGCGTACCACTTATGAATACTAAGCTCAATGGATGTACCAACATTGTGTTTTAACCTTTGGATGCTAATAAGAAAATAATAATAAAATCAGTAAGAAACAATAGAGAAATATTTATCTTTAATAATATGAAGAATGCAATTAGAAATTTATTGACAAATTTATTAGTGTGAAGAATGTACTTGTCCATGCATACACAGTTTTTCAATTTCATGATTGATTTGACTCAATTTTAACTGTAAATCCGGCTCAATATTCAATTTATTTCTAAACTTGTTTTTTATATAAACCATTGACGAAAATCCCGATTCGCATAAATAAGTCGTACTGAATGGCAATAGAAATTTTACAGCTTTGTCAGCAATGAGTGGATATTCAGTTCGCCTTGCCATCCAAAACCATTTTCCAGTTCTTGGGAGAGACTGCTATAACATGAGAGCTCGATCAGTTCTTCTTTTTCTCGCAGAGTAAGTGAACCTGGTAAAAGTTCGGCTTCGACAGTAAATGGATCCCTAATCCAAAATTCTGCCAAAAGATCTTGTGGAAAATATTTTTTAAATTCTAGAATTAACTGCATGCAATGCTCCTTTATATTTTCCATCAACGCCATATTTAATGGTATTTCATTTTAAACAAAAAATGTTTCCAACGTAGGAAATACAGAGAAATTTTACTCTCTTTCAATTTCATTGATGAAGAAGACAAGTTTTTTTTATAAAACTCTTTACTTTGTCATGAACAAGGAATATCGTAGTATGTGCACGCTGTAAACTTATGTTGATGTCATTGAGACGGCTAAATATGTCTGTCAAGTAAGCTAACCTAGAAAGCCATAATTCATTTGTGAAGCGATTGCTTAATTGGTGATTGCAATTCGAGAGAAAAATTTGAACTTCTGATCGTAGCTCAAAAAGGCGTTTTAGTACATTCCCTCGAGACAGCCATCTTATTTCGGTATGAAGCAAAAGTTGACGATGCTCGCTTCCCAATTCATTACATAAAATCGAAAATAGTCTTGAGTTCATAGCTCTTGATTTTAAATAATTCACTCCCTTCACTGCTTCATTTAACACTGACGATAAATCAACTGGTATTTTTATGTGGCAAGAGCCTCACGATGAATGCTGCAATGTACAAATCTTGCCTTAGGGGCTACTTTTTTAATTTTGGTAACAATTCCGTTGTATTTTCCAGTCTTTTTACATGCACCATCAGAGCAAACACCAACACATTTAGTCCAATCAATATTATTGTATTTTATAAAAAAATCAAGCTTTGTAAAAATATCATTCGATGTAGTTCGGTCCAGCAAGGCTTCGCAAAATAAAAATTCTTCTTTGACAGATCCTTCATCTTCAAATCTTATAAATGTAAGAAGCTGAGCCAGGTTGCTCACATCAGTACTTTCATCCAATTGCAACGAATAATATGTGCTAGCCTTTACCTTTTCGATTAACTGTTCCTTAATATTTGAAGCCATGTCAGAAATGCGTCGAGATACGGTATTGTTTGATAAGGGGATAACTTTCAATTGTATCGCTGCTTTTTCTC
The DNA here is from genome assembly GCA_001938485.1 of Girardia tigrina. Classification (NCBI taxonomy): domain Eukaryota; kingdom Metazoa; phylum Platyhelminthes; order Tricladida; family Dugesiidae; genus Girardia; species Girardia tigrina. Next base: position 19,807 of record MQRK01228649.1, read on the forward strand.
CTAGAATTGAATGTACCATATCCGCAGCTGCTGGTAGAATCAAAGACTCCACAATTGTATGAGATTTGCCTGCTTTGGCAATTCTTAAACTAATTTTATATGATGCTTCGGTCGCTTTCATATTAATTCCGATGAATTGGTTTATTTGTTGTTTATTTGATGCAAAATCTGATAGTTTTCGCAGAAAATAATCCAATGGTTTGTACTTTACATCGCCATGCTTGGTTTGTAAATGTCGTAATGGGAGGGAAAGTTTCATGGAATGGTTTGAAAGTTTCTCGTAGTAAATCAAACACTGGAGGGAAGATGCATTTTCTAACCCAATATAAGGGTAAATTATGGGTGCAGTACGTTTTTTCTTTGCATTTTGGGTTAATATCTCTGAACAGTCGTCCCTCGCTGAATTGGCATTAGCTGTTGAAGTATTAGCTTCTGATTCCTTGACTTGGTCAGCTTTTCTTTTAAGAGAGTTAATATTCAACCATTTATCCTTATTAAATAAAATGCTTGGTGTAATAAATTAGTTATGAATATGACCTTACGTATATATTATTTAAACAAGTGCTTTTAATGTAATGTTATTTATTTTACAAAAACCAAAACTTCATCAAAATGTTGATAAATATTTAAAAAAAATAATTGAAACTAAAATTAAATATCAAATATCAAAAACATTACATTTTAACATATTATTTTAACACATATTAATTTTAAAATAAATTAAATACAACATTTGTTTACAAAATATTTAATTAAATGCTTTAATTTAATTAAATTTATAAATTATTTTTAAATTATTTTTTTGACGAAACTATGATGGATGGAGATAGGAATCTTGGTGCCAAAAAGCTTAAAATAAAGTAAGCTTTAATTTGATACCGGAATGGCAATACTAAATTATTTCCAAAAGGACATTATAAGAAGGTTGCCGTCTGTGTAATGCCTGAACTTAAAAAAAATTATCCACCGACCGCGTACTACTGAACAGTTGCTCGCTTACCACTTGTGGTACTCGTACCACACTTTGGTAACCCATGATCTAGAGGTTAAGAGGAGCATTTTAATGCGCTTCGAGACCGTGAAACTATTTGATCACGGTGAAATTTTGAACTATTCGGTCCGATTAGAAAGTTTTAATCGAATGATTCGGTTTCGATTGCTGATTTAGAAAGACTGGTTTCCGAAGATTCGTTTCAGTACCTTAAATTTCCCCAAATTAATTTCTTAACACGACAAAATGACAGAAGAATGGAATATCAATATTTTTTTTGAAAATTCTTCATGAAAAAGATGTAACCAAAGAAAATATAATTAATAAAGAATCTGAAAAAAATATATTTATTGCGATAGGACACCGAAAATTTATAGTCATGATAAATATCAAAAAAATACGAATTCGTATTAAATTGCTTTCTTTTGTAATTTATAAATAGGGATAATGAAGTCCTATTTCAGAATTTGTTTTGATGCAAAAATGACTAATTAATCATTCAGATAATATTTTTTCACTGATTCGTGTATTGTCATTCAAATTAGAAATTATTGAAAATTTTCAGTTCAATTGTACCATTGAATGGGTGAAAATCGTTTTAAAAATTTATGGCACACGTATAAATCATATTTTCACACCAATTTGTCCAGAACAATAATAATAACAATAATATTATTAATAATAATCATAATAATAGTGATAATAAAAAGTAAAAATAATAATAAAATAGAAGGAAGAGGAAACAATTTATTATTATCTACTCTTATACAATATCTTTTACACACATATGTGTTATAAACTGCACCGGTTACTGCTTTTCAATATTTTTGAGCTTCTTCAACAGCAAGATTGTGACAAAAGATAGATTAATTTGTAATGACTTTTAAAAGATCTGTCCGAGCAGCCACAAGAAGTTTGAAAGCTTCATCGCTACCAGGTGCGATGTTTTTATCTGGGTGGAGAATGACTGCAAGCTTCCGATATGCTCGATTTACATCGTCCCTATTATCATCAAATACAGAAAAGTAAATCTTATCAGAAAATTTTACATATACATATTATATATAATCAAGAAGGAATCAAAATTGATTGTCATTCTAAGTTCGAATAATTTAAATCTTATATTTTACAAAAGATTTTGGGATAACAAAGGAAATAATCGATTTAACGAGGGACGTTCACACAAAAAAGAAAGAAATTTATTTATAGTAAATTATGACTGCCTTTAACACATTCCTTGCATCAACCTTTCGTGAATAGTTAATAAGAAAGTTTTATGTGTCTTAAAAATGTATTACAAAAACATTATTCTCTTAAACATCATTTTATATGTTAAAAACTAGTAACCACGGTGAAATACACATCTGGCTTATCTCTCTATAACTTTTCACATGACAAGAAGTTTATAGATTTAGTACATGTCATGTGCTTCCTGGATTTGTTCTCAAAAATTTCAGTCTCGATAAAACATTGTTGATTTCATGACTGAGAATCTGTAAAGATGTGATAGCTGGTTGGGCAAAAAAGTAAATCCAATTTGTTACTATATATTAGAAATAGCTTAAGTCATATGCTTCCTGGTAAGGCTGATATTAATATTTGTGGAAATTAGCTGTGTAGCATGCAGTCTACCCTGTCGGCATCAATCCGTACCACTTAATTGTGTGGAGTCTTACCAGCTCCATGCAATCCCTTTACTTAATGATGCCGACGCGCGGTGCGGTCACCTCATCGTCCATGACGGAAAAAAATATTTTAGAATATAATATTTTTGTTAGGTGTATCACTGGTGGTGTTTATATTTTCCTCTTCATCCAACATAATTTCCAAACTAGTACATCAAAAAATTTAATTTTTTATATCCATTCTTCATGCAAACAGAACTCTACTTTGCCAAAGTTTTAAAAATTTAAAAAATTTTTAATTAAAAACACATTAAAAATTAAATATAAAGTACTGATAATTTATAAGTAGATATCTTGCAATTATTATTGTAAGGGAACTCCGAATTTTCTGTTTTTTTACCATTTTGTGATCTTAAGAAGTTTTTTCGATCAAATTTTCACATAATCATTTATTGTCATCAAGAATGAGTAAGTGTACAAAGTTTGAAGAAAATTGATTGAGTAATAAGGCTTCGAAAACAGGTTTCTAAATTCCATAGATTTAACTATTATATATATAGAAAGTAAGGTAATAAAAAGAATGGAAAAAAGCGTTAAAATCTCCAAAATGTATTTTATCACAATTTCTGAATATTCAAACAATTTTAGGAGATTTTTGTAATTTTTAATTCAACCGTATTTTATAAATAAATGATATATGATATAATATTAAAATATTGATAATTTAATATTAGAAATTAAAATATCTACTTTTAACTTTATAATTCTTAGATTTTTGTCACCATTTTTGTATAATAATGAAGAAACATGTTGACAAATAAAAAAATTTTAAATAAACAAATTGAGTCTGGCAAAACTTTATGTCCGACCTTGTATTAAATATTCTTATATGATTGAAATATTCCGACGAAAACAATTCACATAATAATTCTACGTATAACTTCATTTCTAAATGTTAAATTTTTGGAAAATGATAAAATCATTTAAACATGCAAATTCACAAGAGAAAGATTTGACAAATATGCAACTGAAAGTACAATTTTTTCAAATTACCTTATTGTAATCTTTTGTGGAGGCTTTTACAAGTGCTGGACAACTCTCCGAAACTTTAAAATTAAGTTATACAACTTTCCAATAACTTCTTTACGGCAATAAATTTTATTATGAACTTTGAAAAAATTACAAGTCAACGAGGTGCTCATATATTTGTCAAAGATAGCTATATATGTTTAACTTTGACAAAAACTTTGAAGATAAGGAGAGATGGAGATGTAGAAAACGAGGTTGTCTTGTTTACAATTTTTAGAAGTTGATAACAATTCGGAATTCTCATAATCAGCAAGATAAAGAAATACATAAATCTATGAATAAATTATTAAAAGAGAAAGAAACAAGACTAATGGTATAAATGTTGTTAAATTTAATGAAATTCAAGAAATATTAAAGAAATTATTTTTTGATATTCAACTCTGGCTTTGGAGAAAGAGATAGAATTGTAATACTTAGTTCACATTTAAAAAAAGAATTATTGAGAAATAGGGATGTGTCGGATTTGATTTTTTGAAATCCGGCCGGAACCGGATTTGTAACGAGTTTAAGTAAGTAGCTACTTATGTTAAATTAATGTAAATTTTTAAGAATAGCTGGAAATTGTACCTATTAGAAAAATAAATTGCAAATAATAAATAGCTACTAATAATTATTTTAAATATTTTATTAAAATTTGAACAAAGAAACATAAATACAAACATAAATGAAAAAAAAATATATTTTTTTTTTAATTTCTTATTAAATCAGAATTGCACTTCAAAAAAATTAGTCTTGAAGCATTTTCTGCAAGGAGACCACTCCACACCTACCAAGGAGACCTACCACACTAAATAATCGTTCAGATGGTACACTAGTCGGAGGTGATCCAAGGTACACTCGAGCTACTTTAGCTAAACTATGAAATCTCTCTTTATTATATTTCCACCATTTCAGTGGATCTTCTGTTTGTGAGACCACGGGTTCAGACAGGTACTGGCATAATTCTGACTCGATACCTGCAGATATGTGCTGTTACTCAGTGAGTGTTGACTGGACGATCTCATCAACACAGTTCCAAAGTATGGAGCTCTCTATTCGTAATTTCTTAGTTGGTGGTTTAAGAGACTGCTGTTAGAGGAGGAAATTAACGTAGAACTTGTTGAATGAACATTCTCAATAGTATTAAAAGACAGCAGTACACTGGCATTTGCAGCCGTCATATTGGACAAAATGCAATTTACGATTTTGAAATTCAACTGTTATACTTTGAAATACAATATGGTTTATTGAAAAAAAAATTAATAGATGTACCTGAATTGTTTATTTCTTTATTAACGTTGACTAAATTTAGGAAATATATACAGTCAAACTCAGTTATCTTGAATCATGTTGGACGGAAAAAACATTCGACATAGCCGAGTTTGCAGATAATGTGATATATTTTCTTTTACTTTTTTGGTGACCAAATTACCTTCGGGATAGCCGAATATTCGAGATAACCGGAGTTTAACTGTATGTCGATATACCTTATGACTCTAAAGATTGAAGTACAATTTAGATAAAATTAAAAATCCCAGTAAATTTGAGAAAAAAATTGAAAAATTTCTAAAATTGATTTTATTTTTTTCTAAAATTTACTGGAATTTTTCATTTTTTTCTAAATTTTGTTTTTTTCGCTTTTTTGTACATTTGTATACCTTTACAAAATCCGGTACAAAACCGGCCAAATTATGGCCGGAGCCGGATTTATAAAAAGGACCGAAAACCGGCTCCGGTCGGATTTGAACCGTATTCAGGCACATCCCTATTGAGAAATCGAAAGTTTTGGTGATGGACGCTACTTTCGGGAAAATTAGGTATCACCCGTGTATTAAGTTGAAAAGTGGAATTGGGTAGAGAATGTTTTAGCCCATATTCCACGGACAACTAATAATGCAGAAAGTTGGAATTAGAATTTTGCTTTATCTTGTCTTAAAAAAGACTCGATGTGGAAAGAAATGAAAAGATTCGATTTTTCGTTTTAAAAAATGAATTATTCAGTAATTTAGAATATTTTAAAGTGCTTGGAAAACTGTTTGTATGGAATTTTGAATCAAGTTTTATTTGTTATCTTTTTTGATTTTTATTTGTTCGGCGAGTTGTCTATTTTTTACTCGGAAAGCTTTGAATTTTTTCCTATATAAAGTTACATAACTTAATTTAAGAGTTTCGGCGAGTTGTCCTGCACCGAAATATTTGACAAATATGCAACTGAAAGTACAATTTTTTTCAAATTCCCTTTTCGTAGAGGCTTTTAAAAAGATTTTAAAAATATTTTAAAAAGGTTTAGAAAAATTGTTCGAATAATCATGATTAAATATTGAAAAAAATAGAGCTATGTCAAACAGTGAACGATCTTCCGAGAGTTGTAATGACTCTAAATGTGATTATAATGAAAATTGTGTCAATGTTCTTGACAGTTATGATAGAGAAGATTGATGCAACGATCATCGATTTCGTGAGTGACGGCAATTGAATGGACTTTGTGACTGACACAAATGAAAATATCAGACATAATTAGTCGTTCCTATCGGATGGGAGACTCGTAATATTTGCCGATCCGACCAAAAAGATTATTCTCTTCAAATTTCTTCAACGGAATACTCAAGGCGATCCTGATGAAAGAGTTATCTGAACAGCTCGAATGTGACACGAGTCAGACACTTAATATGGTCCATTTAAGGGTGAAAGACGGCAATATTCTCTGCATGATCTCGTTCTAAGGTTCTGAGGACTGCGCAACGATCGGTATGCTTGTTGAAGTGGACACTAGAGTGATATTTGTTTAATTATTCTTTGAGATTTCGTCGATACACATCTTTTAGAAAATAATTATTATATTATGTTGATCAAAACGTTCTGACTCTTCAAACTAAAAACAGAAAACAATTTCAAGAAACTATTGTCAAACAACAAAAGTTTTCTTTAGTCTCAGCCTACAACCAGACCTCTGTTCCATGAACAACTACAGTTGTTGGATGATTTAAAACTTTCTAATCAACATAATATTTGAAATAGAAGGATTCAAAAAAGTGTTATCACTGAAAATGGATACGGAATGCAAATAATATAATAAAGCAATATAATAATATAATATAATACTAAAACAAATAATAAAACATTATCCCAAAATATCGATTGTTTACGATACCCAAATTTATGAAGCATTTATTATTGTACACATGAAAAAACTTTACGCACTTGGTTGCTCCTGGGGACAGACCCAACCGTTCGTAATGAGTTTTAGCGTTCTTAAGTTTCTGAATAGCTGCAATCTGTTCTCGATTATACCCGATCTTTGTTGAGGTAGTAGGGTTATATGTTGGCTTTTTTCCAGTTGTCAAGGTACTAATAATACCGTCAAAAAGAGCCTAACAATTCAAAAATATTTTATTTATAATTTAATACAATAAAAATGTTTTTTTTAAAAAAAGATTTAACACAATAATTTTCAAACAAAAGTTAGTTTAGGTTTAAGACACGCGTGGAATGTTGTGACATCTTCTAAGATGTATGTAGTGTCTTAAAGAATCATGCCTCTATATTCAAAGTGTTGATTGATAAAATGCTTGATCCGATTTTTAAAACATAACTTTGACTTTTTACAAAAAATTTACCTTCAAGTAAATTTTGTAATATTAGCAAAAAAAACTATAAGATATCAAAAAATATAAACATTAAATATATTAACGTTTTAACGGTTTCCATTCTTTTATGTGTGTATCCATGGAATTTAGAAACCTATTTTGGAAGGTCTTTTATTCAATCAATTTTCTCCAAACTTTGCACACTCACTCATTCTTGATGGCAATAAATGATTATGTGAAAATTTGATCGAAAAAAAATTTTTAAGGTCTCAAAAAGGGAAAAACGGAAAATTCGGAGTTCCAGAACAATATTAATTGAAAAAGATCTACTTATAAATTATAAGTGGTTTATATTAATTTTTTATTACTTTTTTTTAATTAAAATTTTTTTGGCAAAGTAGAGTTCTGTCTGCATAAAGAATGAATATAAAAAATTTATATTTAATTTTTTCATTTACTACAGAAGTTTGATTATTATTGTCCGAAAACAATATAATATTATTTTTAAATAATGAATAACTTAAAAATTTTAAATAATTAAATTTTGATGTATACCTTTTTGGTACTTCGAATAATATTTTTAATAACTAAATTGTGATATTTTCTAAAATTTAGAGGATTAATTGTGAATTCTTTAAAACCCACAAATCTTACTAGAAATTTAAAATTAAGACTTGCCAAAAAATAACAAATAATCTAATTCTGCACGCATTAAAATATTGTGGGAAAATATTTGAATGTCTTAAGAAGAGATAATTTCTATAGAAAGTAACAATAGCTTCTCATTTTTATTTTTTGTTGTATTGTTATAGTAACAAATTTTATTGTTACACTTTCAATTAATTCGTTTTCGTAGAGTTATAAAATATTTGTTTGATTTTAAATTAAATTATTTTTAAGAAATCATAAATAAATATTTAGTTTTATTTACAACATAAAATTTATTATCAAGAGAAACTTCAATAATTCGTAAGCTATGTATTAAAATGATTATTTTAAAATTACTGTCGTCTAAATCAGAAAAAAATAAATATGCGTCACAAGTATTTATTTAAATCAAAACACTGCATCGGCAAACAACCGATTAAAACAAATGAATTAATAATTAATCACACTTAATAACACGCCCCCTTGCCTTCAAGGCACACAAGCATAGGCTGCTCGAGCAAGAAGGCACTTTGTCGTCACTGAGAATCTGAGTGCTAGCACAGACAAAGTCGTTGAGTCGTATCGGTGGACGCACTGTGCGGCGAGGCCGTTCTTCAGCTTTCGGATCTTGCTGATTGTTCGTTTTTGTATACTCCGCTCACTCGTCGCTTTCCCATTCGATCCTCGCCACTCTCATCGAGTCAGTTGTATTACTTTCCTGATTGCCGATTCCTGTTTGTTTTGTAGATATTGAGGTTGCACGCCTCGCGTGACTGATGTGGTATGGCATTCCATTGATTTCGATACGATTCAGCTGGGGTTCTTTGATAACAGTTGCCCGTGCCCACTTCGTAGTACAGTTGAACGGCGGTGCTGGCTTAACAAATACTTCGTCATTTACTGTCAGATTGTCGTTCTTCAATTCTTTCTGTGGATGAGGTTGCATTAACGAGAAATCTTTCGACAGAAGCAATCTCCGTTTTGCGCAAACACTGTTGATGCTGGAATTATACCCCCCGCGTTTGGTGTTGCGTTGTACCACACGATCATCTCCCCGACCTGACCGCCACTTCGAGCTACCGTTCTTTTGATCGTGCGGTGGCTCCGTTCTACAATTCCGTTTCCGCTCGGTCGGTTCACGCATCTGAATTGCGCCTGCACTCCCTATCGATCAAGCAACTATTTAACCCCGCTTCCTCTGAAAGTACTAAAATTATCCAGTAATAACTCTTCTGGAGGTCCAAATTCGAATATAATACTAGGTAATGCTCTAAAAACCTCTTCCTCGTTTTTGGACTTAATTTCACGCCATATAATAAATTGTCCTGGGCTACAGTTTACTACCGTCAGGAATTTTTTTAATTCATATCTGTGACATCTACCGCCAACCGTTGCCACGTCTTCTTAGTACCAATTTATCCTTTCTCCCAACGAACCGGTGCTGGATCGATTGACGCGCACTGGTCGCATCCTTTCACAATTGATTTTACTTGTTCCTCTGATACTTTATTCGCCCCCCCACACTTTCCTTCCCAAGAACATAGTGCGTTTTGTCCCAAGGTGGTGGATTTCGAGCAACTTCTTTAAGCCCTCATTGCTCTCTTGTTGCTCTCCTAATTCGATTGCCGCGATTGATCCCTTTTTTACTGCTAACCAATTACTTGGTACACGAGTCAAAACGTCCGCCTTATTTTCTTATGATCGAATGAGCCTAATTGATACTGTGATGCCCTCCTCCTGGACTAACTGCTTGAAAAGATTAATTCTACGCTTGATTAATAACTCACTGAGGACCTGGGATCGAACTGGTTCTGCTCCGGACAAAGCTGCAGCGAGCCACTTGTATACTGTGGCTGAATCAGTGAATAATTCAAACTTTCGGAGGCCCCAGTTCAACGCTTCTTTGAGAGCTTGATTCGCAGCCTCAAGCTCTGAAAGATTTATGTGGTTACTGTCACTCTTCGGTCGAAGCCAACATGCGTCCTCCACAATTTCCGTGTCGATCTCGAACGCCTGCTGCGTCCTGTTACCGTCGACGGTTACACCGTCAAACATCGCTATGATGTCCATTCCAAGCAGGACACCAACCCCAATCCCGCTGAGGTCCGTTGTCAGAAGCGCCCACCACTGTATTTGCTGCCCCCGTACTTCGATGTTTGCCCACACTCCTTTTCGTATTTCTCTCGGCCCGCCCACTGTTTGAATTTTCTCTGAAATTATACTCACGTTGACTGAATTTATTAATCGTTGTTCAATCATAGTTGTTGAGCAACCTGTGTCCACCAGCGCTCTCACCTCCTCTCCATCGACTCGTATATCAATTATTGGTAGTTGCGCTCTACTCCTAGTAGCCACCCCACCTGTGCAATAATGGATGGCCGCTACTCGTTTCCCGAATATCGGTACCGTTGAGGGCAAGTTGCGCACAGCTGCTCATTGCTACCACATACAAAACAACCATTGTCCCGACTATTTGCGGCGCTTTGTGACAACGGTTTCATCCGGCATTCCCATCTCATGTGACCCGTTTTGCCACATCTGAAGCATTGATTTGTTCCAGCGGGTTTTGTTCCATTGATCGCCGCTCCAGCTGACTGGTCTGACGATCCATTCCTTCCGTTTAAAAATGTGATTTCACCTGCTGAGACATCTGTTTGATTGACACGGAGCAGAGAACGGGCCACTGGAATTAATTCCTGCAACGTGGCTTGAGATTTAGAATTTTGTGACGAAGTGTGACGTGGGGGAGGGGGTTTAGGAAATGTGACGTCAAATAGAAATGCTGAAGTATTTAGTGAAAGAATTCTGTGACAAAGTGCGACGAAGGGGGGAGGGAGGTCAGACTTTTTGTGTCGAAATGTGACGAAGGGTAGTGGGGTTGGAAATCTACTAAAATTGCGTGACGTCATTTATGGACAGCCCCTTAGTGATCTGTGAAATAAGTTAAACACTTAAAATGTTCATCTTTTTAATGTATTTTGACATGAAATTTAATATAAAATCATGAAATGAAGAATTATCCATAAAAATATTTTTTCATAAATATTTTATTAAATAAAAATATTTTATTGTGATTCCCTTTTCTAAATAACAAATTAATTCAAATCAATGCATTATATTAAAAAAAATAAATGGATCTAAATTGTCAATTGATAAAGTGGTTTGAATTTTGAACATATTGAATTTTTAATGTTTACTTTTATCCAAATTTTGTATGAAAATTTAAAGTTTTTATTATTTTTCTGAAAAGAATTTCATTTATTGAAAACGTTTGCCTTAGAACTAATTTTGTTCATGGCTATTGAATGCGAAAAGATTAACAATAAACTTTTTGATGACTCCCAAGAATGTTCTTAGTTAACATTCTTAAACAGAGTTTAACAAAATAGAGCTTAGTAGAGTTACAAGGTTGATTCATTTTAATTTGATTCTTCGCTAGAAAAATATATGTCTGTTACAGGTAATGTTTTAGTATAGTAACTGGACACCTAAATGGGTGCCAAGTCATTGATTAATAGATGGTGTTAGCTCCATCTTCTTCTACCTCCAGATGTAACTGGTTTATCGGATAAATAAACCTTAGAGATAAACTTTATCCTTCTTTATCGCTCGATCCCCCATTTTGACTCTTACTCTTTGCAGCACGGCAAAATGACTGATTCATAAACTCATTGTTCTGATGATAATCTTAGCCACATTTCTATAGATCAAGTTGGGACTGTGCACGTGTACAGTGGTCAACCAGAGTTATTCATTGAAGGATATCAATACTAAAAGTTATTTCCCGTATGGTTTGAAAAAGATGCATTGTAGAAAAATAGGTTTTTTGTTTTCAAGACATTGTCAGAAAGTTGGTGCCCAGTAAAAAAGTGTTAAAATATGGCCTGGTCTGTTAAACTTTTTTATTTTTTTAGTATATTTTTTAAAAGATTTATTTTTTCAATAATTTTTTTCTGTACTAACTGATAAACTTTATACATGAAAATTATGAATTTTGAATACATATAATGATGAAGAAATATAAATCAGTTACCATCAAATAAATAAATAAATATTAAGTTGTACTCATGTTTCATAATTTTTATTCCATTTTCGATAAATATTCGAAAAGAACTTTCTGCACTATTTCAATTACACTACCCGACACTCAAATTTAGACAAAGAAGTCTTTACCTCTACTATATCGAAAATTTGATGTTCAACACAAATATGATATCCATTTTCTTCCTATGCATCCAGAATTTTTGTAAATAGAGAAAAATTGATAATAAATATTTTTTTATATTTTAAAACAACATTTGATTATTTTTTCATTAACAATCGAATGTTGTTTATTATATTTAAATTTAATTTAATCTATTATTTTAACGAGTAAGCATCGAACGTTGCTTCAAATTGTGACATTACTGCAATTTGTAATATAATTTTCTCGTAAGTTATTTTATAATATTGTTACTTAATAATTACTTAACAATTAAAATAATTTTTCTGACTATGCAAAATAGATGAATGTGAATGTGTTAACAATCCCAACAGATTTTACTATATTTTTGCAAATTTTATATTTAAAGGTTCATCCAAATTGGTTACTCCCAGAATTCAAAGACTTTTTTTCACTACTTTAAAATGAAAATGAGAAACCTGAGACCATTTGCACTCCACTAAGTCTGTCAGAATTGCTTTCTTGGTCTCTCTATGGAAAACTGAAACAAATGCAATTTTCAACTCCCATGACTTGGCGTGAGCAGAAGGATCCTGTAACCGATTGTTACTTCTGTTTGACGAATGTGCGCGGTCATAGTAAGAAGACAGCTCATTTTATTCATTACCCTGATTTACTGTCACCAGTCTTTCATAGACCATATGAACCAGGATGAGCCTCCTGTGCCCAAAATCAGTTAAGAATCAGTTGGGGACATGAAAGCCATTTGGAGACCGGATGATGTGGAAGACACATGTAAAACCATCAACCCAGAAAAACTCAATAGTTTTCTCAAAACATTGGGTCTATGCAAAGATGATTCTACTTGATTGGGTATGTTCTGCAAATCTAGTACGGAGGTGATGATTTGTCTCTCCAATGTACAAGGATTCACACTTGTGACATTTATATTGGTAAACTAAATTTGCTTTCATACCAAATTGTGTTTTAGATTTATTTTTGAAGTAATTAGAAATTTTATTAGTTAGAAACAATATTTTAATTGTAACACCTACTGGGGCCTGTTTTTCTAAAATTCGTTTGAAATCCCTAGCACCTTCAGAATACGGAATTTTTAAATAAATTTTTTTAATTAATTCTTCATCAGTTGAATTCAATTTTTTATTAATTTTGTCTATTGATTTTAAATAAATTGACTCCACAGTATTTTAAAATTGTTTATCATTAAATTAATATTTTTTTCATCTTTAATAGGAATTGGTAAACCGTTTTTCCTCTTGTTATCAATAACACTAAATTTATTCGTATTAAATATAGAATACATTTTATTTAAATAATCAGACTTATTTTGAATAAATACACCATTTCCTTTATCGAATTTCGAAATGCAAATTTCATGCTTTTTTAATTTTAAAAGTAATTTTTCATCATTTAATTTTAATGTTCTTTTTTTGAAATATATTTATCAGATGCACGTCTTAAATCAGTTTTTAAATTTTAATTATAAATAATATCGTCATTACTAATATGATTAAAGAGACTCTCAACTTTACATTTTATTTTCCATTCATTTCTTTCTTCTTTTGATCTTAACCGTTGGGCCGTGGGTGCACCCAATTATAAACAAGCCTTCGCCACATCTCTCTATTTGTAGTTTCTTATCTGACATTCCATACTTTTTAAATCGTCCATCAATTGTTTCTTTGGTCTTCCTCTTGGTCTTTCTCCTTCCACTCTCCTCTCAATCAAAACATTTGCTAGTGCTTGTTTTCTTATTTGATGACCGTAGAATTTCAGCTTTCTTCTCTTTATGATCTCTTCTATTGATTCCGGTCTTTTACCTAGTATTTCTGTCACTCTCCTCCAAACAAAGTCATTTGTCTTCTTTTCTTTTCACGTGATCTTCAGCATTCTCCTATAGCACTTCATTTCAAACACCTTAAGCCTATCCATACTCTTCTGATTTATTGTCCAACTCTCGCATTCATAGAGGAATGTTGCCCAGACAATAGCTTTAGTGATTTTTAATCTGCTCTTAAGATGGATTTCTTTGAGGTTAAAAACTGTGCTAAGTTTAATCATTGCGCTTGTTGATATACCAATCCGGCTTCTGATTTCTTCTTCGCTTTCCCCATTCTCTGTGATAGTAGAGCCTAAATATTTGAAACTCTTAACTTGTTCCAGCTTCTTCCCTTCAATGAAAATCTCCAGTTTAACCTCGTTGTTATGGTTTCCTGAAACCATTACTTTGCTTTTTTGTCTGTTGATTTCCATTCCAAATTTTTTTGACGCTATGTGTAATCTGTTTGTAAGTTCCTGAATCTCTGCCTCATCTTTCCGATTAGGTCTATGTCATCAGCAAATCGTAGGTTGGTTATTCTTGTTCCTCCGCAGCTTATTCCAACATCGTCTAGATCGTCTATATTTACTCATTCATTTACTCGAGTTTTAATACCGTGTATAAATCCAAACTTTAAAACATTAATTTCTGATTTTGATAATTCTAAATTACTAAATTACCATTTGATTTAATCATTAATGTAAAGAAATTAAATTTATTTTAAAACACATTAAAGAAGTATGTGAAATTGTACATCAAATTTGAAAAGAAAAACATGGATATCAATTTTTTATTGATATGCAAGAATGAGAATATGGTACCGAAATTCATTCGTTGTTTCTGGATGAAGACAGTTCAAAGTTTCAAAAGAAGCTTTGTGTGAGTTCTCTTACCAACATTGAAACTGTTCTTAGGTGTCAAAAGGAAACTTGAGATCTCTAACTCAGCAAAAAAATTGAGAAACTTCAGATACTTTCAAACGAAAGAATTGAAAGTATTACAGAAAATATTTGAAAGATTTTTCTTATTCATCTTAAGAGCGAAATCAGAAATTGATTTGTTATGATGTAAAATACTAAATTCCTAACGGGATTGTACCATCTTTTGATAGATCCAATTAAACAGAAATAACAAAACATCCCATAACCCTTATATTTAAACAATTAATTAAATTAATTAATTAATTTACAAGTCAACTTTGATGCATAATATTAAAATATAAAATCAAAAAACATTAAAATGCAGACCTCAAACATGTTTATCACGTTCTCATTTGACAGAGCGGAAGTTTCAAAGTAAAGGAATTGGTTAGAGTCACTCCACATTTTTCCTTCCAAACTGTCAACAGCGCGTTGACTTTTATCCACCTGAAAATAATAAGTTTTTTTTTAAAATGAACAGCATTAAAACGTTACTTTTTAGTTTAAAATAAAAATGCATCGACAGATGGTAATGAAAATTTTTTAAGCGTGTTTAAGGGAAGCTATCTGTACAAGTTGAGAAAACAGCTGGTAATATCAAATGGACTGTTCATGGTCGAGATAAATAACAACCTGTTGACGATCATACCAAAAGGATACATATGTGAATTTATTAAAAATATACATGTCGATCTATGTCATCTTGGAATTAAAAAGATATTTAAATACATGCAGGATAATTTCTACTGGCACTCTATGTACGAAAATGTACGGCAATGTATTAACGATTGTATCGTATGTGCAGAGAGGAAAATTGATCAAACAAGAACGAAAGAAACTATATTGCCACGAATTAGTAACAATTTCCTGGATCAAATTGTAGTAGACATCGCCCACATGGATAAAGTTGCGAACAACAAAAGATATCTGGTGGTCATTATAGAAAGATTCAGTAAATTGGTGAGTTTAAATGCCGTTTCCAAACAGGATGAGCATGGGTTTGGGATGTCCGTCAAGTATCCTGACGGACAGGGGAAGACAATTTCATTTATGAGTAGCAGTTTAGGTCAGTGACAAATCAAACAAGAATTCAGCTCGCCCTACCAATACCAATCAAACGATTTGGTAGAACGGGTGATTCGAACAGTGAGAGACATGATTACCACTTCACTAAAAGGGAAGTGCATAGAAAAAATTGGTATGAATTATTGCCACGAATCGAGTTTAGCTTAAATGCTACCACACAAGATTCAACAAAGTTCTCGCCTTTTGAAATTGTTTTCGGAAGGAAAGTGAACATCCATTTCGCAGTTGGTTGCCATACTAAAACAAGAGATGAGATTATTGCAAAAGCTCCGGATCAATTCCAGAATGACAGCGGAGAAACTGAAAGCATATCAAAATTCGATCAGAGGTGAAAGCTATTTCAAGAATGGGGAGTTGGTACTGGTCAAAATAGATCCTAACAAAAGGAACAAGAATGGTTTCCAATATGAAGGCCCATACAAGATCATCGGGTTTATTTCGCCACATAAGGTCAAAATCCAATTTCAATATGATGTGAAAGAGAGACGCATTGAATGGTTGAAACGTTGGATGAGTTTCAAAAGAAGGGGTAAGTTATGATATTAAATTCATTATACCTCATTTTTTATTTTATCTTTTCAAATTAGATGTTGAATATTAGATCTTTCAATTATTTAAAATATTAAATATATGTTTTTTAATCGATATTTTGTTTGAATATTATCGATTAAACAGTGTTTTTGAAAATAAACACTGTTTAATCGATAATATTCAAACAAAATATCGATCAAAAAAACATATATTAAATAATTAAAATATCTAATATCCGACACTCCAACCAGATTCGTCCACAAAAGAGTCTGAATCCAGAATGTAATCATTTAAATCAGTCGGGATTCGTCTTTCTCTACAAAGCAGACTGTTCAATAATTGTTCCTCTTGTGCTTGATTGTTTGGCAGTGATACTGTTGCCTCTGTACTCATATAGTATGACTTGAAATTTCATGCTAAGTCAGGCTGTCTTGGTCGAATGTCTGCGATATGTCTCGGAGCGCCAAATCAGTTGCAATTTACCAGATATTTTCTTTGATCTATTTTTTTCACAAAGAGCCCCTTGGCCCATTGCTGTGTACATGGCGTACTGTTTTCCGGTTTTACCCACACTAATGGATTCTTAATGTATCTGGATTTCCGCAAACGGTTACTTTTCACTTTTATCAATTATATCTAACCCTATGGGCAAATAGCTATACAGCGCTGAGCTTGGTGTTTCCTTTCCTTCAGATGACATGTTATTATACCGCCATTAGGCTTCCAAGATGCTGATATTTGATCTGAACGCAATTCTTTTGATTGTCCTATGATTCCTTTCTATTTGGTCGATTGATGACACGATACATGACTCGAACATTCCACTTTTCCATTAGCTTGTTGAATTCTACCGAATGAAATGTGGTATAATTATTGATAATTAGTTCCTTGGGAGACCGCGTTCACAAAACAAACTTGAGAATTCTGTGACAATTGACTTGACATCTTCAGCCTTAATTAATTTCCATATCGCAAAGCGAGAAGGACCACAATCGATTACACTTAAAAACTTTTGTTGATTGTACTTTGTAACATCCACAGTAAGTCTTGTCCAGTTTTCGTTGACACTCAGCCTACCGGTCTTCCATTTTATGAGTGCCGGATCGATGGATTGACATTTTTGAAATCTTGAAATCAGATCCTTGATGTCCGCGTTTGACACTCATATTCCTTGCTTTGCACATAGATATCGCATTCTGTTTGCACCTAAATGACACTTATCATGGAGTTGCTGAAGCTTAAGTAGATCGTCCGTTACTGATAAAAAATAATTGCTTCATTTTAATTGTTTTAGGAGGTTCTTGTTAAGTGGTAATGGCTTGAAAGAAGTATATATTTTCTTATTAAACAGATAATAATTTATAAGTAATCAATAATAGATACATATAAAATAAAGATAAATATATACTAAAAAACTTAATACTTTTAAATAATTAATTAATGATTATCCCTCATTAATAAGAATCGAAAACCAACTTTGTTTGCACAAACCACAAAAACTATTCGATTAAAATCATCGGCTGTCGGTAATTCGCTCTTGATCTCTTGCATCCAACGATCGAGTTCATCGAAACTTGCGCGATTAGTAACGTCATAGACGAGAAGAGCCCCCTGTGTATCCCGGTAGAATTCATTCCGTACCTTAAACAAACAATTCCGACTAATTCTTGTACCTATTTCACTCATATTATAATCACCTCATAAAAGAAAGAATGTCCTGCCATATCAAATATGTTGATTTTCAATTCCTTATTTTTGAAATTCATTCTAACAGATATTTAATGAACGGTTTTTTCATAATTATATTCACACAAATTACTTTGTCACTCCGTAATCAATACCAATTGTCGCTAAATATTTTTCCACAAATCGTTTTTCACAGTATCTTTTAATGAGACAACTCTGTGTATTAGAATTTTAGAAAATCAACTATACAAATATACCGTATTTCCTCGAATAAACAATGCACCGTTAATAAAAATGTAAGATTGTTGTGGAAATATTTTGAATATATAACATGTTTTGATTATTCCTACCTACGCTGTTGTTGTTTATTCATAATAATGGTTTGGAAACTAAGCTATTTTTTACAGAATCACCCGTAAATCTTCGCTTGTATTTAAGTCATTTCTAAGTTTTATTTTTGATACATTTTTTTATTTCTTAATTTAGAAAGAAAAAAAAATTTTTATGTAAAAAAGAAAAATATCTGTTTCCAGTTCGAGTTGCAAAAGGAACTGGAACGAAATAATCGATTGTAGCTGGGGGTATCTAGAAATCAAGGGGTATCTGTATGACGGAACCATGGCGGCAATGCAGGCAGATTGTGAACTCGAAGGGGGACGATAAGAAGCCGGCGAGAGGCCATCAAGGACGATGAGACAAGTGGTATGCTATCAGTGTCAGAATTGGAGTTACATAGCGAGATATTGTCGAGTGGGAAATTGTCATGGAAGTAACCGATGATGACGATCGGTGTTAATGGTCAGTCGGTACTCGCATGAGTGTATTCTGGGTGTTCCAAAACGGTAGTGAAGTAGCAGAGAAAGCTCAATTTTGGATCACATAGTGAAATCTCAGTGAACACATAGGAGGGTATATGATAATGATTTTCCTGTTGTGATTAGTAACTTTCACCAAAATTATGAAAAGACAATTACATACAACATTCAAGCAACACTCAAAACATCAACATTCCACATATTTCTCACAATTACAAATTTTATTTTTAAATTATAATGAACATTTATTTAATAAAAAATTCTTAAGCCAATCAAAGTTTATTAATTTCGACGGTTTCACCGTCATTGTCAGAACGAAATTTACTTTATAGTGCAGTTAATGATTATACAATCAATACGTAATCAGTGCATAATTTAAAAACTCTCAACAAAGTTGTAGAAAATGCAGTTTGAACGTTAATTTTAGGATCCATGTGAAGCGTTATATATAAGATCTTTGGATCCTAAAATTAAAGTTCAAACTGCACTCTCTACAACTTTGAGAGTTTTTAAATGATGTACTGATTACGTATTGATTACATAATCATTAACTGCACTATATAGGTTAATTTCGTTTGAAAAATCATTTGTTCTGACGATGACGGTTAAACCGTCGAAATTAATAAACTTTGATTGGCTTAAGAAGTTTTTATTTGATAATTTGCCAATTTTATTTCAATTTCTTCACGAACATTTATTTATTTTTATTTTCAGAAAATTATTTCTTAAAAATATTATAAATTTTAATCCTTTTATTATTTATTTTAAAACTTTTATTTAAAAATTTTCCTATTAAAATATAAACCTGTATTTTTACTTTAGTAAAAAAAATAAAACTCTCACTAATTTTAAATTGATTTCTCAGTGTTTATAAAAAACCAATTTATTATAAATGCGGCCCGCAATTTCATCATATATACTACAATGTGAGGAATGTTACTATGAGAAATGTTACAATGAGGAATACCAATATAGAGGATTGGTATATTGACAAGAACTTCTCATTCTATGATAATTACAAAATTATTATGTCGAGAAAAGAATGATTCAAATAAAGTGCTGTTTAACCATTTCGTTACTAGGAACGTATGTTTACGTTTTTGGATATATGGGTCGAAAAACCGAGCGATGTATATTTTAAATTTATGTTTATACAGAATTGTGAAAACAATTAACTGTTTTTTTTATACTGAGAAATCAATTTAAAAATACTGAGAGTTTTTTTTACTGAGCAAAAAAAATAGTCGACTAAAATATATCAATTTTAATTAATGCAAACTGTGAGGAATATTTTGAATTTTGTATGTTGAGTTTAGTATTTGGAAATGTGTTTCTCCCACCCAGATGGAAAATTGATATTTCGGATGTTCACAATAAATAATTATTCGAGTATAATTTATATTTTAAAGTACAACATAAGATATGTAAAAACATTAAAAATATTAAATCTTTTCAAATTTTCATATTAAAATTTAAATAAAATAAATAGTTTTAACTAAGTTTTGAATTAATTAAATGTTCTTTCTTTCCATAAAATAATTTTTAAATAAAATTAATATGTAAATAAAAAATTAATACTAAAATTACAAAATTTTAACTGTAAAAATAAAATCAGAAAATAATGAAATATTTGTTCGAATAATTGTTTATTAACAAACATTAACTAAAAGTTATCAATTTAGAACGATGTCGAATGAAGAGAGTTTTGCTGAGAGTTGTCCAAAAGACAATTCTGATTGTATTGAAAATAAAAGTTTGAAAACTTCATGTTGGTGTTCTTAATACAAACATTGTTTGATTTTGAAAAATTATTCAGTTTTTATTAAGAACATTAATTAGGTTTTCTTTACACTTATTAATATCACAAGTTGAATTGCCACTAGAGCAATTCTCCGTAAAACTTGCGTAGCTCGTCATCCTTCTTGATTGATAATCTTTAATAATATTCCTTAACGTCTTATTATTCAAACAAATTTAAATTATAATTTAATTATTACAAAAATAATTTATACTTTAATTTTGAAATAATTTTTATTTATTTTAAGAAAATATAATTAAAATAATATTTATGAAATATTAGTTTAATTTTAAAGTGATTATTTAAAGTTTAATAATTGATTAAATAATCCGACGTTTTAAAATATTTAAAATATCAATCTTCCATCTGGGTGGGAGAAACACAATCCTAAAACAACATACAAAACAACACACAATAAACACAATTCAAAAATATTCCTCACAGTTAATTTCAAATAAAGTTTGCTTTAATTTAAAAATCCTTCTTAACTTTTTAAATTTTAAAACTTTTTGTATTTATTTATTTATTTTTAATTTTCAAAAATGAAGATTTATAAATTATTTGGCGAAGTAAAAATTTTAACTAACTCCTCATATGGTCGATTTAAAAGTTAACAGTTATCGGGTTACCATGTAGTTGAATGTAATAAAATGAATATTTCGATTGATCAAGGCACCATTTATTCAAGAGAAAATACAATTTTCATTAATTATTATTCAAATTTTCCACAAAAAACCCATTTTTTATCAATTTATTAACAAAGTACCTTTCCGACAGCCGGATTGCCCATACTGATTATTTTGATTCTGAGAGGTTTGCAATTATCTTTCATCATTGATTGTGTCTTTATTTATGAATTAATAAATTATTTTTCATTATCAATTCGATTTCAAATTGTATTTAAATTTAGTTTTAATAGCAACCGCGAATTTGAATTAAATAAACAAAACGATAATTTTTCGATAAGAAAAATTTAATGTTTATTAGTAATTGAATATAACTTTTTTTACTAATTGAAAATACACCATTTAGACTTTTTTTATGTTAATTGTATTAAAATTTCGATTGCTAATTTCTAAATTGTTTATTAAATTTTAAAATGATTTTCTCAATCAACAATAAATAAATTTTAGAATTTAAAAAATTAATATAATTTAAAAAATCTTTTTGCCTTGTCGGAGTTGTCAAAATGTCAACATATCATTTATATACATTATTACAAATATTCAAATAAAAATCAGTGGAATAAAATTAATTAGCAAATTATATTTTTAAAAATTTTTTATCATACATTATTTTTAATTATTTGTTAGAATTGGATGTAATTTACCAAAGAATATGGTTTGATGATTCACTCATATTTATCCACAATCGATTTACAATAAAAAAGCAATCAAATAAATCAAAGCTTTTAAACATAACATTCGTACAAAATCATTCAATCTCAATAATAAAAATAAATGTAATTTAACAGCACAATTAAATTATAAGATTTTTGTGCATAATTTAAGAACACTAAAAGTAAGTATTAACATTTTACGTTAAAATTCCCACTGTTCTAAAAATGGATAATGTAATTTTCTGAAACTTTATTTTTTTAAATAAATAAATAAAATAATAGTTGGGAGATATCGAGATAAAATAAAACCAAGTTCACGAGCCAGTAGTCATTATTAATTTAAATTTGTCGATTTACATACTTTGTTAAAACAACCGTGATTAATTATAACACTGACATATTAACTGTTAATTCCTTTCACACTCCCTTTTGTCCTTAAGACACATATTCACACACTACTCGTGCACAGGGGGTCGCCCTTCTCTGACTTCTGAAGTACCCACAAAAATAATCTGTGAAACACACCGGTTGAAAGATCGCCTGTCACGAAGGCCAATCTGCGCAATCGCTCATTTGACTCAGATCACTTTCCGAAACATCTTCTGCTGTGTGCATTGATTGCACCATGTCGTCTTCAGAACTCTCACTGTCGATGATCATCCTTGGGTGTCCAATATTCGCCATCGGGTACGGGTATCTTTTATCGACGATCGTGTCACCGCTCTTAGCCTGACGAGCGAATCGTGGTACGGGATCCCGTCTATCAACACCTCTTTATGAGATCAAATTTCATTCACCCCGCTCGTTGCTATTGGGTTGTACATATTTGGTTCGCTGGTTTTACGTAAACCACGTCACCTACTCGTAGGTCTGAATTGACTCAGACCTCTTTTATCTTTTGACCCTGGCCCGCGAAATCTTTTGGCAACAGATTAACGGGAAGACAGAAGATGCCGGAATTGTGCTGACTGAATTCGGAGTTGCATTGTACTACGTTTGCATGTCCTGATTGGCAGCGCTCAATGATCCCGTTTCCACTCGGCCGGTTCGCGCAACGGAAGAAGATCTCAACGCCCGATCCTGCCTAAGGTTTTTGAATCATTGCTCTCCGATTGGTCGCGAAATTGTCCATTAACAGTTCTTTTGGAGGGTCAAATTCGTTAAAAACCGCCTTGAACTTCCACTCAGTAGTGTGCGTTACATCCATCGCGAGCCTTGGCAATGTTTCTTTTACGCCCAGCTCATCATTCTCCCATTTCACAGCTACGGGATCGATTGAAGTACATCAAAAGCACTCATTCACTACTGCTTTGATTTGATTCTCTGATACTAGAACGATACCTCATCACTTCCTCACCAGAAACTTCATTCGTCTCACTACGAAATCGTGAATTTTGTGGAGTGTCTCAAGGCTGTCTGCCGACCCTTGCCTCCCCTCGAACCCTATTTTCGCTACTCCTGATATCAGTTTTGCTAACGACAACAAGTACCTCGGTACGCGTGTGAGAAGATCTGCTTGAACCAACTAATTTCAACCTCAAAAATTTAATCTTCAGTCTAATAGTAATTTAAGTTTCTTCAAATTCTAATAAGAATTTTCTTATTCTCGTTATCATTATCGGTATTTGAAACCAGTCCGTTTATGAGCATAAATCACAATAAACGAAATTGTTCGAATTCGAAATTGGGTTGTAATTGTCAAAGTGATTTATACGAGCGCAAAAGATTTCGTGAAAATGTGTTGTAAAACCTATCAGAATACGCTCCAAATTTCAGGATTGGAGAGATTGAAAAAATAAAAAATATTTCCAGAGTTAACGATATCTTCAGTTTCTTGTATTTATCGAATAGTGTGACGACTAAATTCAGCATATCGAATTTGATATCCGGCAAGGTTTTTTTCGATGAGAAAATTGAAGTATCTCAATAAGTCATTGAAAATATCAAATATTACATCAAACGCGTTTTACTGACTGAAAGATCTCGAAATGCTCGATTTGTTGGAAAATTCATTAAAGATTATTCCGTTTGGAACGCTCCGACAATTGCAGTGATTGACGAAAGTTAATAACTAAAATTAAGTCCGATGTTTATTTCCCGACAGATTTCGTTTAAAGCTCCGATCGACATTTGACTTGAGTTTCAATGAATTGAATTTCTTGTAGAATAATGTTTTTGATAATTTTTTTGAGTCTATTGACTCTGGATTTGTTGGAGAATAATATTTACGTGATGGAAAAGAATGTGTTTATAGGATTGAAGAATAAAATATTGTTGATGAACATCATTCTTGCGAAAGAATCAAAAAAACAGGAGCAGAACAAGTGTCGCGAGTGGTGAAATTAAATTATTGCACTAATCCCCGTGGCCGTTCTGACATCAGTTATTTTTTATGAAACTATCAAAAATCTGATGTTTAAAATTCTAATATTTTAACATGAATGCCTATCCCGTTTGATAATCTGATAATGGTGAAGCAATTGTTATGATTTGTGTTTAATAATTGACACAATTGTAAATTATTATACAAAAGGAATTTTATAGTATTCTATCTAAATAGGGAAATATTTAAACTAAATTCATATCAATATTCAAAAACAAAAGTTTAAAAAAATTTTATTCAATAAGCAATAATATTTTATCAGTATAATTAATTTCATCAATGCAAAAATTTTATAATTAATCGTTGAGAAAAAAAAACAATTAATAAATTTAAATAACAAATCTCATTTGTTTAATTGCATCTCTAAATTTTACTAAATTTTCGCACCTAATCCAAACCCCTGAAAAGCAAGAATCCAATTCAATCCCTCCCAGCGATCATTCCACAACTCCCAGAAAATGGATAATGCCGTTTTCTAAGACCCGATCCCCAAGTGACAATCTTGCCACAGCCTCTCTCGAGGAAATTCGACCCGATCGAAATTGGTGGAAAAGTGCTTTAGAAAATCTGAAAAGAAAATCGAAATTCAAACGACACAAAAGAAACAAATCCGAGAAATCCGTCCACTCTCAAACGGAACTCGTGTCGTCGTTTCCGAACACGGATTCTGGGATCCAGTGTTCGGACAGACTCGTCCGAATGGAGACTAATCGCAAATATCTCCTCGAGTCCTACATCAATGACATCAGCGAAAAATCGCTCTCAAAATCCGATAAAATCCAACTGGAAAATCACCGAAAATCGATTTACAAACCGATCAGAATCCTCAATCAAATTCTGCGTGACGTTTTATCTCATTTTCCCGAAATCGAAGCGACTTTAAACCAACTGGTCGAACTGATAATCGACGAAATCTGTTTCAAACAAATAAAATTCGAATTCGCTCATTGGAAAACTCAGAAAATTCTTGAAAAATTCAACGAAACGCTCAAAAATCACGAAAAAATCGATTTTTTCCCCCAAAATTCCGAAACGAAAATCGATAATCAATCGATAACGGAAAACCCGAGTCGGTCGTATCTTCAACAATCGATGAACTCAAACGATCAATCGATTCGACGGAATTTCCCGAGGAAAACACGCCAAACAATTGATTCTTATCACAATTTTTCGACGGGAAATCATTGGGAAAATCGAAAAATCGATCGGAAAATCAAATCCCCGATTCAGTTGTATACGGTGTCGATTTCCCCGATCAATAATACTTCCAGAAAATCCGATAGAAATTCGGAAAATTTACGAAATTCAAATTCGAGTTTTCGAGACGAACACGAAGAAGAAGAAGAAGAAAACATCGACGTTAAAAAACGATCGATAATTACCACCCGAAAAAATCGAGAAATTTCGAAAACCGTTGAAAAATCACTGGAAAATACGATTTTTTCAAGTGAAAAAATCGATTTATCAGAAGACGAGGGGAAAAAATCGATAATCAAGCGATTGCAATCGACAAACGAGTGTACGGAAAAATCAACGGGGAATTTATTTTATTCGAGTGAGAAAATCGATGAGGAAAAAATGACCTTGATGAAACAAAATCGATCGATAAATGAATTTACGGAATTTTATTCCACTGAGAAAATCGATGGGAAAAAGTCGATAATCGAACGAATTCGATCGATTAGTAAGACGAACGAAACCGATTCGTTTGAGAGATTCAAAGAAAAAACTGTGGAAAATCCGATTTGTCCCAGCGATTTGGACAATTCGTCTTTGAGTCTCGATTACGAGATCGTGTTTTATTCGACGGAAAATCGATTTGAATTTCCCTTGAAATCCGATATAACGATTAATGAGAATGAGACGATTTTTAGTGAAGAGGACAATTCTAATAGAAATAGGTTTGGGGGGCCCGAGATCTGCGATAGCCCGATTCAGGTATCGATATTGAACAGTTACGACACGCTTCCGGTTTTGAGAAACGTTCCATTGTACCGAAACCCGTCGGAACTGTCCGATATCGATCCTCGATTCAGTGCGCAGCCCGTTAAATTGAATATGTTTTGTGAGAGTTTAAGGGAAAAATACCGACTGAAACCGCCCGTAAATGTGTACCACTGCGACACGGAAATGAGCGTGTCGACTAAATTCACAAAATTACCTGACCAAACGATCTCGATGTCGAATGTGTTATCGAATCGTTCCGATACGATTTGTGAGGTGTTGTCTGGGCGAGTTATTGACGACGGTAATTTCGAAAGACCCCTAAAACCCAATAAACCTTCAGTGAAATTCAGTGATAGTTTTGCCAAAGAAATTGTCAAC
Source organism: Girardia tigrina (assembly GCA_001938485.1). Lineage (NCBI taxonomy): Eukaryota > Metazoa > Platyhelminthes > Tricladida > Dugesiidae > Girardia > Girardia tigrina. The sequence continues at coordinate 46,611 of MQRK01228649.1, forward strand.
AAAACGAAAGTCAAATCGTCTTTTCTTCGACACACTATAGCTTCAAAATTGAAAATGAAAAATCAAAATTTTATTCATTGTAAAAGAATTGATATGAGTTGATATTTTTGCTTCAAACAGCATTTCTTCTCTCAGAGTTTTCGTTTTTTATTGACAAAAAAAACATCTAATATAAAGTTACTTTATTCGATGATTTTCGTAGTTCTTTCATTTTTTTTGTTAACTTAAATCTCAATTTTGAGAATTGTGATGGCCTTAATAACTAATTACAACAAATGATTCTCTTCGAACTTGTCTTCCATTAACACTTTCACTGTGTTATGATAGTCACTCCTTATATAAACATTTTTCATAGAAAAAACTAAGACGTTAATATTCTTTTTATAAAGGTTAGTTAATTTACATTTCGTCAAGTCGAGATTTAAATGATTGTAAATTTAAAATAGATTAAAAAATGATTAATTCAAATTTAGATAAAATTTATGATGAATTTTTTTACTTAAGAATTAAAAATTAAAGAAATTTTTGTGTAAATATTAGAATCAATAAAGTGCACCAATACCTTAATTTGCGTCTGTAATGCCGGCAGCCGAACCGAGTGGCGACGGCCAGCAACTCTTAGGCGTGCCGGGACTTGGTGCCCGGAGAGATCACCGTGTCGGTTCGACAACGTCTGGTTGCCGATCAGGTCCAGTGATCATTGTTTAATATGTCATGTGAAGAGATAATAAACATTACATCGATTGAAATTGGTGCCATCAAATATTATTAAAACAAAACTGTCATGTTTTTTTGTTTAATTTTCGATCACCACATGAGCCCCCGTCGAAGAATGCGGAACATGGTGGTTGTTGCATTGTGGAGGGCTGCTGGAAGTAGGAGGGGCGCGAGAATGAATATTCCTCGAAACGCGGTGTGCTACAGTGTTATGTTGTTCATGTTAAGTTTTGTTGGTGTGTCTGCGTGTAATGTGTTTTGTTGTGGTGGTATGATGGGAGTATTGATGTGTCAGTGAGGGTTTTGTTTGGGTGTGATGTGTTGTGTTGTAGAGGTGGTTCTGGTAGTATTGGTAGGGGATCGTGATGAACTGCAGTACTGGGCTCCCCATTTTGTTTCTTTAGTACTGTGTGGTTCTTTTCTGAGTTTCGTCGCTTGCTGCTGCTGTGTGACTGATTTTCAGGACCCTCAGTGTGCTCGGTGATGTTGCTTTTGGCAGTGCTGGTGTATGGAGTTGAATTCTCGTTGTGGTTGGCTTGCTGCACATTGTCGTTTGGTTTGTTATTGTTATTTTGTTCGGTGTTGTTGTCATTGGTGTGGTGTATATTGGAGTCATGTGTGTGCTGAGTGTTGTTGTTGTACGTGTCGAGGTTGTGGTGGTAGCTATTGTAGTTTGTTAAGACACGGGTAAAGGGAAACACTTTCCTTTACTCACTATCGTGCTCAACAAAGAAGATAATAAATCTTCTGGTAATTATTTAGCCCTCTATGTAGTTTAATAAATGAAATAT
>MQRK01228657.1:0-10983 GCA_001938485.1 Girardia tigrina
TTAATTAGTAAGAATCAAAGAAAATATCAATCATCCATCTGTGTAGGAGAGGCACAATCCGAATCAACATTTTACATGCACAAATATCAATACACAATTCAAAACATTCCTCACAATGACATCCAGTGTTGTGGATCGACTTATTGAGCGCTTAGAAAATACTCTGGAATTCTCCCACGAACCCGAGGTGGATGAGAACAATAATGCCCTGCGAGCCGAGTTACAATTAGTTATTGTTAACGTGAGGTCAATAACACTGAGTGAAATGCTCGAATCAAGCGAATCTTACGATCCAGTTTAACAGGGCGAAAGCCGACAAGCAAAATTGTTACTAAACGAATAAAATTTTGTAAATACTAGTTTAATTCATTTTAGTTCCTTAAAATTTATCTGATTTATAACTTATCCTAGTTTTAGTTTAGTCTAGAATTTAGTTCGCCTTAGGTTGGCCTAGTGAATTTTAATGATGAAATCGAACGTAACAAATAATAAGTGAAATTAAAACTACTTCTATCCAAGAGGTCTCTCAGTATCCCATCGAATATTTTTTAGCGAAATTCATCTATAACCGCTTCAAAGGCGAATAACATTCGAAATTATCATCTAAGGTCGTTAACCGAATTGAAACGGTTAAACAAATATTATCTGAGTTTATTTAACCTTAAAATTTATTTCACGATAGTTTATTTAATCATCTAATTTTAATTGATTTGGTTACTTTATAATTTTATGATTGGTGAATAATAAATTGAAGTAATTGAGAATCGTTTTAGGTATTATATGATAGCTTAATATGGAATTGACCTGTTTAAATGGTAGAATCGCACGAAGATATAATAAAATGAGAATCCTTTAGAGATGTTTACATATAATTTCACTGTTATAAGTCCATAAAAGGGGAGTTTGGTTAATAATTCTGTCACAAAATTGCGAAATATTCTAATACTGAAGTTGAAGAAAGTCCTGTCGAATAAAATCTTAAATTGAATTTATTGTTATTAGATTTTATCGTTAATAGTTTATCCTAATTTTATGTTTTGAACCAGATAATAATTGTTGTGATTTGTTATAGTCTCATGCTTTGAGCTAAGTGATAATTTTATGACCAGTTCGAATTTAGAATTTCGAATACGTAAATTGTGTAAATTAACAAATTAATAACTAGACTTTCTCTAAACTTTATCGAATTATGAGGATCGAATCAGTAATCCCGCTTAAGTAGCGACCATGCGCTTAAAGATTTATAGCTTAGTGAATTTATCGGTAACGAAATTTTAGGAACCAACTTTGCCAGCAAACGCGTTTGACCACAAAGATGTGAAATATCTGTTGTCGATAGCTGATCGATAAGGTACTGACGTATAACTAATTGAGAGATATGGTGACAACGAATCATGATAATTTATATATTTTAGCGCACAGGAATACAGAAATATTACTAGTACGGTATAAAGTTTTACCTCACACAAAGATAACAATCCTAGGTAAAGTTTTAAGTCATCCCCGAGCGACGCTCTGCTAGGTTGGGGGCCCATAGCCCATCCCGTCTTTATCAGAACTCGGAGGTCCTTCAAACTCGGCACTGCCAGGCAGATGTTCAGCGAGAAGAGACGTCCGACCCATTACATAGAAGGATATAATTGAATATCAAAATAGATGTTGCGTTGTGGCTGACCCTTAATAGCCACTGGGGGCTCAAGAGCTTTCAAAAATGTTTGTGCTCGAGAGGGTCGTGACATTTTGGGGGGCTCAGCCGGGATCAGCGATTTCCCGCCCCAAACAACCAAAAATTCGAAGTAAAATGATGAAATATTAAAATATATAAACTGGAGTGTTCATAGTTTTATGAATTATCCCGTAAATAGTTGATAAAAACTAATAGCAGATATTTGTTATAGAATGAATCGAGAGTGGAGGATAGTAAAATTGCAGAAGAACTTACGGAAGGCCGAGAGCAAAAAGATGAACCGGCTAATAAAAATACACTTCCGCCTGATGGAACTAACTGAGAGCATAGAGGCAAGCGAACAAGAAATAATGCGAAGGAGAACAGAAATAATGGTCATCAACGTTGAAATCCAAATCGATCCAGAAGTGTCGCAGCGAATTAGAGAGAGGCGGGCTTACGACATTATGATGATAAATGGGTAAATGATTTAACGATTATTATATTTTAGAGTAATGAACGATCACGAGCAACCAGGAACATCCAATGACATAAGCCACGAGGAAAGCATAATGGAATCACATACGGACAACGAAGGAGAAATAAATCAAATAACCGATCACGACGGCAGAAATATACCCCAATATGATACGCTGTGGCGAATGGAGAGCGAAATGGAAAAACTCGTGGACAAAATCGGAATCTTACTAGATCTCCGAATGATAGAAGTCCGACACCGAAACTTGAGGTGAAACAGCCACCAGTACGCGAAACTGGACGACACATTTTATTACGAGGACATATGTGCAGAAATACTAGAGGCAACAAATGACGTAATTAAAGAAATAACGGCGAAAATTAGAAGAAAAAGGACAAAAGCAAAGACATTGGAGAAACGAATCACTGAATATAAAAAGGCCCTAGAAGCCGAAAATAAAGAGAATATACGACCGCATGACCAAGAAGAGACTACTGAATAATGATAGTTGTAAATTAAATTGTATTTTAAATAAAGTATATATGTGTGAAGCTTTGAAATGTATTGTCAATAAAGTATTTATAAGCATAGTTTGTCTGATAAAATTTTAAATAAAAATAAAGTCAAAAATCTTCGCGAAGAGCCTTCGGGTTCAAATAACGGGGTAAACTAATAACAGTACACACTATAAAATTTCACACAGCGAGAAAAACGAAGACGGATATCGACAGCAGCAAAGTATCGACAGTAGATAATGTATAAATATCGACAACAATCAATGTATAAGTATCGACAGTAGTTAGTGTACATAAGGATAAAAAAAACCCAAAATAAGATTTAATAGTACTGTTTATAATAATGTATATATTTGATAATTATATATTTAACCCGCTGATAAAAGCGGATCTTTATATTTCCATTTTAGATAAACCCCGAGACGACGATGACGACGACGGCGACGACCCAACGATAATTGAGTAAAACGAATCAACCAAGAGACAACCGAATAAACAGACGAAAAAACCCAGAAATCAACTCGAAAAAACAGAACCCGTAGTAACCCAACGAAGGAGTGTCCGAATCGCTAACCGACAGACATCATTAGACGACCTTGACGTATTAACGCCAATTAAAGGCAAACGACGAAGAGTATCATCAACACCCAAAACCCGACAGATTAATATATCCTTTTTTATCTTCAATTCTTTATCTTACAAAAATTGAATTCGTAAAACTGCTGGGTATAATATTTAGATAATATTTAATAAAAGAATTTCACAAAAATTTTGTTTTAATTAAAGTTAAATAGAAATATTTACTTTTTACCAAACTAAATATAATTTATATAAATATATATATATATATATATATATATATATAAACATTTAAATTAAAGTAAATAAAAAAGATAAATAATATGGCTAGAATGAAAGAGTATTTTTTATAAAAAGATAATTAGATCATTTTAAAAATATAAATAGAGAAAATTTAAATTAGGAAAGACAGTACAAAAGGGACCATAATTATTTAATAAGACGAACATTTTACTTTGAATGAGAAGAGAAAAATTTACTTTGAAAGACAAAAGAAATTTACCTTGAAAGTCGAGAGTGTTGGGTATTCGAATATATTTTTGTTAATAACTTTAAACAAGCTTTCAAATATAATTGTCTGACTCCTTTTCAAATGGTTCTTCCAACTTTGTTATGAATTTATTAATTCTTTTAACCCTCTTTTGATGTTTCAATCCAAATGAATCTCGTCGGAGATTAGTTTTCAAATATTAATAATAGTAATAAGTCATTGGAGTTCTGTTTAAAAACTTTATTCAATTGAATCACAAAATTCTTCCGAATAATACAACGTATAAATAACTATGGATGATTCCAAAATATTTTGTAAATTTTCTTCTATTAATAATTTTACTTTTGAAATATATGACTCTTCTATTAAAAAATTTCGTTTTTATTACGTTAACTATTTTTGAGTTTTTAATTCTTTAAGTTTTGGGGTATTTATACTAATTTTGATTATATAAAAAATAGTTAAATAAAAATTTAAATTAGTTTAATTTAAATTAGTTTAATATTAAAATAAAATTTAACTTAAATAAAACATTTATTTAAAAATTTCCAAATTTTAATTATTATGTAAATTTGTTTTTCTGGGCTCAATTGCCCATCTATTTAAATTTTCAAATCCCATCAAAACTAATCCCAGCGTAATTGCTGAGGGATTAGGGCATAATTGCCCGTTTTTATTTTTACAAAATCTCTGGGTATAATTACCCAATTCATTTTTTTCAAATTTTATTTTTGAAATGAGGTAAGATTTTTTTAATTTGTTTTATATTATATATTTATATATATATAATATAATATAATATATATAATATTATAATAATATATATAATATTATATATTTTTCTTTTATTTGATTTTTTTATATAAAAGGATAATATTAATTTAAATGATAATAGAAATAATAATAAAATAATAATAGTAATAAATAATAATGATTAATAAAAAAATAATAAAGATAATTGTCACGATCCCTTTGAGTGAAAACATTTTTGCAAGCTCAAGAGCCCCCAGTGGTTATTAAGGGTCAATCACAATCCACTATGATTTTATTCTAATTTTATACTTTAGTATGTGACAGGGTCGGACGCCTCTCCTTACTTGACATCTGATCAGCAGTGCCAGGTTCAGAGGGCCTTCGGGTTCAGCTAAAGATAGGATAGGTTATGGGCCCCCCACCTAGCTCAGTATCGATCGGGGTATGTAGCACGAAAATTATGTAATCTTTTCACGTATGTGTTGCCCATGTCTTTTCAATGTATTTAGTATGTTTGTGACTTTGACTTATGGCACTGTTGTGTATGGTTTCTCTGTGAACTTGCGACATTGTGTCTCTGAAAGATTATTATTATTTTACTTGAACCCTTTATTCATTATGTATGAATTTATATTGATCAATTTCATTAAATCTAATTATCTTAATATTGTCTTTTAATGCTGTTAGTTTAATATGTCATTGCTGCCAAAATTATCTCATGTCAGGTGGCTTTAATTTATCTCTATTATTATTGCATTACACCGGCTCATCTCTGAATAAATTAAGAATTAATAAATATCAACAGCAGATTTATCAAATCGATTATATTTATACATGTATTTTAAGACTCATATCAATCTATTTATTTATAGTAACACCCTTCTATCGATCTCTCGCCTAATAATCAGTTGTCTGAAAATCTAACTCTGTCCGCGCGCTTGCTGAAATAATTGTCGGCATGTAACTATAACATTCTCTGGCTGTCTCTAATTCGTATGGATTTCTATTTTTAGAAACCACTCTCAAGGATTCTCTATTATCGATCTGCGACTCTTGGAATTTCATTTACCAATCTAATGTGGTATCTCTGTACCGTCTGACGGAAGTTCATTGCAAGCAAGACGTGGAACAACAACGACGCTGTTAAAACTTCTCTAGACTAGTAACAACGAAACAAATAATAAAAGTTAGTTATAAATAAATAAGAAAATCATTATTATAATAAATTATATTCAGTGCCAAAAGAAATATACAACGAATTTATCAATGAAATTTACAATTCTAATGGTATACGGAGAATGATTTGCTGCTATGCGGATTGGTCTGATTCCTAGGATTTATTTGTCGCGGTTGGATACTGTATCGCTATCTCTCTCGATTACTCTCTTCGTTTTGGCTTCTGTTCTCTATGCTTTTATGCGACTGTGTCTGGTATGTTTGTGTTCAGTATACGTTTAATTTTGGTCAGTATATTTTGTTCTTGTTGCAAGTGTCTGCAAAATATGTCAAAAATGGTTCATTCAACTTTGGAACGATTCTCATTATATGCCACTAGTGGGACACCCCGTGGTTCTTCTCCGTCCAATCATGTTCTGCCAGCAGCGACTTTAATGGTTTCATCAGCGTTGGTTGGTGGAACGTGCCTGCGTGTTTCCAAAATTTTTCAAGTAATTTTGATTTACTATAGGCATTTGTAATTGTGTGTTAGTGCATACTCTAATATTTTCAGAACACACACGCGGATTAATCACCGATGAATCACACTGATTCATGGTCGTCTTTTGATTTTGGATTTTACCGTTGAGTCATGGTAAATTTTAATTAATCTTTATATTTGTTAATTAACTCTATTATTTCCACAGGGGTATATCTTTGCTCGAGAAATCGACATCGACTTGTGGGTTAGCAAAATGGACCCAGCTCATTGAGATCTTTCTAAGAAGGGTCGGTTGACCTCATAAGTTTTTCGGGGAGTTCGGTAAGGAACTTTGTTATTTTTCGGGTTCGTATTTAATTAATCTGGTAATTTTCTAAGGTCAATGACTTTCTCAAACCACTGGGACCTTCTGGTGGGCCGTTATCATGGATATACGAGGAGAGGAGCCCCTCTATTTTGTTGTGCCACTGTTAAATACATGTATTATACACTGTTGGTTTTTCTTTTTTCTCTCTTTTTGCTGTGTGTTTTTCTTTGTCAATGTTTTGTAAGGGATTATAAATTTCGGACCGCAACATAATAATAATAAATGAATTATTTCCCAAGCCTTTAACGGCTTTTTCTAACCGACACAGGCGTGCCCCCTTAATGAACGGGCCCCTGCTAGGGAGGAAAAACTCGTTGAAAAGGAGCTAAATAATATAATAAAAATTTTATTAATAATAATTGTTTTATATTAATTTTAATAAAAATATAATAGTAATAAAAATATAATAATAATGACAAAATAATAATAATAATAGTATTAATAAATTGATAATATTAATGTTAATAGTAATTCAAAAAAAAATAATAATGAATAAATAATCAAAATAATAACAGTAAATCTAATAATAATAATAAAAAATAAAAATATAATAATGATGGTAATCATTATAAAATAAATAATAATAATAATAATACTAAAATAATATTACAAATTATTCAAAATTAATATTTATATTTTACATAGTATCTCTAATAACCACCCTGCGTCCCTGAGCACTGGCTCAAACAAAACGGTAGTTACAGAGAGATTGAGCACCACATTTTATTTTAAATGTTTATTATTTTATTTTTTAGGAGGGTAAGGAATTTATTTATTTTTAAAAATTTTTTTTAAATATATTTGGTTTCAGGACCTTAACAAGAGGAAAATGTTATTGGAGGATTTCTCAATAGTGAGCGATTGTGTGACTAAAATTAATCAAGGGCGGCTTGCATTGATGTCAATTGCGTGACAAAAATAAATCAGGCGAGACTGATTACCTTGGGGGTAAAACCAGCTGCGAATTGCGTGATTTATTAAGACAAGATCAAGTATAAAATTGAAAAGCAAATCCAATAACGGTCAACAATTCTGATTGAAAAGTACGGCTTAAAATATATAATTATTTATATTAAATTAAAACATCTTTATATATTTTTCTTTCTAAATTATAGTTGGGCAAAAGAATCTTCTTTTCCCACCTTACCCAAATTGTAAAATAATAAATAGGTCGAATTCCTTAAAATATTTTGATTAACGATTAAACTGTAAATTGTTGTATAATAAATAAATATTTAGAAAAATATAAACCTCATCGTTTTGATTTTCTGTTTTTGTTAAAAGGTCACCTAAATCCCAACAAAACATTCAATTGATATCGATATTTTTTAGATATAAAATTTTCTATTTTAATCGAATAAATTGATATCCATAGAAATACTTACGTTCCGAAAAAAAGAACAGATTTCTATGAATTCAATTATCCTCTGTGCTGGTTTGCAAATTAGAACTTCTTAAATAAACAAAATGAAGTTTCTTTTAAAAGTAACTGTTCGGGATTCAATTGTTGTTATTATTAAATCGTTATTATCATTATTTATATGTATGTATATATATGTCAATAAATCCCTCGCTCTCTCTCGTTCATTTTGAAAAAATTGCCGAACACCATTGAACAATTATGAACTCAATTCTTGAACAATCTATGATATTTTGTTTTTTTTTATAATTTTTAATTTATGTGGTTGTAAAAAAAATATTAAAGTTAAAACTGAAAAAAATTATGAAATGCAAAAAAAATTAATTAAGAAAAAATTATCGTTGGAATAATCATTAATTATGAGTTGGTTTGATTATCGAAATAAATTGGTGAAAATCGTAATTGTTTAAATAAATCAGATTGATAAAAAAATATAGTGGATTTGATTTGTAGTACTTTGGATTGATTTTCTGTTGTTTAAAGTTATTCCCGATTGTCTATTGAAATTGTTTAAGAACGATATTTCCTTTCATTCAGATTTTTTTGGTTTTGTTTGTAATGGGCCCATTGAAAATTTTATTTAGTCGAAAGGAAGATCATTTTTAGAGTTAATAAAGTAATTGCCGGTTTCTCACAAAGTCAAGAATTATCGTGACAAATAACCAACAAATGTATTTTTCCCAAATTCTTCGACAAAACAATCAACGAGAGATATATCCTGTGTAACCCTGTTGCCTCCGTCCGATTCTCATAGCAACCTGAGGGTCGGGCGGAACAGTAATTGTTATGGGGACGCTGCGTAGTCTCGATGGGAACTCAACGGGTCTAATCACCGATCAGTGACCCCGGGATTTGACTCGGGAGAAGCGGTTCGACAATAATAATAAACTATCGGTGTCGGATGGCGTTGGGATGCTGTGGGGGCCCTAGAGTTTCAGAACGACGTCCATTTGGTTTCTTGACACCGTCGGTCGATGGAAGGTATTCACGAGCGGATTCCGTTGCCAATCGTCCCCTTGAGGTTAAAGCACCAGTTCACTCGTTTCTCATTATTTTCAAGCCGAAACGACAAAAAAAACTTTCGTAAAGCAAAAATTTATTTAAAAACTTTATTTAAAGTTTTAGATGCACGAGAAGAGCCAAAGGTTTTGATCTTGAAGTATGTCTTAGAACTAAGAACTTTAGATGTTCGAGAAATTTAGGATAGATTAATAAATCTTAGTTAAATATTTAGTCTTTTGATTTTTTTTATGAATATTCGAATGTTTTGAAGTATGTCTAAAAATTAATTTTATTTTTTATTATAAATTTCATTTAGAATTGTAATGATGATTTACAAGTAATATATCCGTACATAGAAGAGTCCTCGAAGCAAACAATTTTAGGTTATTTCCCAAACAATTATTAATAGAAACTTAGAACTTTAGATGTTCGAGAAATTTAGGATAGATTAATAAATCTTAGTTAAATATTTAGTCTTTTGATTTTTTTATGAATATTCGAATGTTTTGGTGTTTCGAATTTTGCATTACTGCTAAATTTAATATCTGAAAAGAAGTTTTTAAAATAAAAGAAAATTAAAATCTAACTAGTAAATCAAAAAATTAAATTTTTTATATCCATTCTTTAGACAGACAGACCTCTACTTAGCCAAGAGTTATCTTTCGTAGAAGGGAAAATTAATAATACATTTACTTCTTAACAATTTTTCAATTTTAATAAAAATCTGAAAACATATTTAACACTCAATTTGTAGTTCTTAAATCTCATCGAGATAACGGATTAATTGGTATTGACTAAACCCTCTGACCGGGTATCCCGCGATTAAGGCCTGCACCATCTACTGGTATAATTATACCCATCCCGCGATTTGGACGTGCTCGCACTTATTTATGTTTTCTCACGTTGTTATCCAGCTATTTGCCCGTTCAAGCTGTCTTTCTGTAGTAAACAAAACCGATTCTGAGTTGTCGTGCGAACTTGCGAGTTGATAAAATGAGAATGCACTAAAAAAATACACGGTCGGAGGGTTAATAGATAGCCACAAACATCCATCTCTACATTTATCAACAATAAAAGACTTAAAGGCAACAATAAAACTCAAAGTTAACCATAAACCACTAAAAATCTGGAAAACCAGAAAGTTTCGAGTCTATCTGCGCGAAATGTTTAGTCAAGAACTAGTGCAACTCAAAAACAAGACATACTGCCTACAGTTAAATCAGTACAACAGGCTAGTCCGGATGTGTTGGTGAAGAAGGCTTATGTCAATTACCGCATGTACATTGATTTCAAAGCATCAATTAATGATAACATCGAATTGGATATATACCCTCTTTCCACAGTTCAAGAAATTTTTATGAACTTTGGGAAAAATCAAAATTTTGACAAGATCGATCTAAAATCAGCATACTAGAAAATTGAACTGGATGATGCGGCGAAAGATCTATCAGTCATCAATACACACAAATGTCTATGTCATATAAATCTTTTTGAAACTGATATGAAGAATTCATGTGCAGTCTTTCAAAGGTGTATGAAACAGGTGTTGTATGATATTTTGGGTGTAATAGTGCATCAAGACGACATTGTGGTTAGAGCACGTTTAAGCAAACAGCAAAAACAATGTTGGGTCTCTTTTGTAAGCGCCTTGAAGAACGCCAAGTGACTATCAACAAAGAAAAATATGTAACTAACACTGACTAACTTAAATTTCTCGGTTTTATCTTTTCACAGGATGATATGAAGCCAGATCCATCACTGACGAGCAGAATCGCATCAACACCAACACGTTCATCCACTACAGTTTGATTCATAAGTCTGTTCAACCCCCTCATATTTTGATTACTTATTTTCTAATTAAAAATTTGACGTCATATTCATTTTGAATATTTGTTTATATATAGTTTTGTTATGCTACACATTTGAATTTATATGTCAAATATTGAAATTTTCATTAATGACTTATTTTTTTAAATTTTAGATAAATTAAATGTCAAGAGTATTTAGTGAATTTGAGCGTGGAATGATTGTTGCGCTTAAAAATGCAGGAAGTACA
>MQRK01228661.1:0-14066 GCA_001938485.1 Girardia tigrina
ATATATATATATATATATATATATATATAATTTAAAAAAATGTTGACTGGAATTCGTTTGTTTAAACGAATTATTGTTATATGATTTTGATATCGAATAAAATTATTGCTGGTGATATCTATTTCTTTTCAATAAAGAAAAATATTCATTAACTGAAATTGAATGTCTAATTTAAAAGAACAGATAACTTTGCCGTTTGGCTATACTTTAATGTGGATTATTTTATAAAGACATTTAAAGATAATCATGTAAGGATTCCCGATCAGAGATTGCATATCAAAGAAACTGACGAAAATCCAGAACCTATTAAAAATTGTGAAGACATTCATGATCAATTGTATGAATTAATGAGAATATTTCAAAGTTGTGGAAACAGTATTGGAACGATGTTTTGGAAAATAATCACCAATGAACACTGAATCAAACCGACCACTGGTGTTTACGAAGGCGACAGTGATTTGCAATTACAGAGAATTTATATTTACTCTACTTCTGGAATTCATGGAAAGTATGTGCCGATCAGCGTCATGGTTGAATTGAATAATACCACTCTCGATTACGTACTGAATTCGAATCTTGGGAAATTGTTTCAACCAGATTATTTCATCGGTGGTTCCTCAAATGCTTCTAATAATTGCGAAAGACATACGGTCCTCTTAAGGACCACAATTGACGATTAGTAGCTATATAATGCAGAGTTGCGGCGGACTTTTGAGCGCCTTTGCTCGCATAAGGTTAGCGACGAAATAATTTGTCTCCGAGCGAATTCAGTAACTCCAAAGACGAAGCGTGGCAGCCTCGCTACGCAGATTGTTAAACGCTCAAACAACGCATTTTTCGGTGCATGCATTTGTTGTCGAGCTTTTGTCGGGTCACGATTTTCTACACAAAATGCAGTGAAATAATAAAGATAAAAATATTACTTATCTCCAAACTTTTTTATTATATTAATATATTTTCTTATTTTTTACATATTACATTGCATGTGGAAATAGTTTTGAATGATTTTTATGGAACAGTCAACTACACAAAGTATAATTTTATACCTGCTGCAGGTATATATGGTTTGTTTTCTCACAAGTTTCTTAACCTTGCCGTTGGAACGAAATTTACACAATTTAACCTTGTACATTTCAAGAGATGTTATCTCCACTACCTGATGACCAGATCCTGTCAATGATTTTATTGTAGCAACAACTGCTTCATGTTCTTTCCTAACTCTAAAGCGATTTATCAGGTCATAGCTGATTTTGCAGCGAAATTTTAGCTGGTCCATTGTTTGAACACCTATCTGAGAATACCTTTATCTTATATTAGAACAAAAACAATGTTATTTTATTAAAATTTTAATAATCTAGCAAAGTTTCAGGGACTGTTGAACAAGTCAAATGTTATTTAAGTTAAATAAATTATTTAGAAATATAAAGTAGCTGAATCGAAAATATAGTGCCTGTGGAAGGATAATGAGTTTTCTGTTAGTAATTAGATTTAGACTATGAATTCACAAAATTATTACATTGCGTGACGAAATTAAGCTATCAGGTTTTTAACTTTTTAGAAAAACGACAGTGTGTTGTAGTTTATTGTAGTAGACTCTGACAAAAATTCGTAATTTTTTTTATTCGTCATTTCGTTGCTGATTGTGAGTGTCAAACAATTTTGTTATTCTGTGGTAACGTCTAGTATACCCTGTGACATATATGTATATTTTATAAATATTTGTTTAACTGATTTTTTTACAATGCCTGATATTTTTGTTCTCATGTAATTTATTTACCTGTGGCACACTTTATGCTTTTGTATTAATCATTGTGATACATTATTTTTTATTTATATTTTATTTTCAAGAAGAAAAAAAAGAAAAGAAAGAAAATAGAAAAAAATATCTGCAAAGGAAAGATATAAAAAGAAATATATAAATTAATTTAATTACATTGTAGACGAATTATGAAATTTTAATTGCAATCGATAAAATTGATTAGACAATTTAATTTCATATTTCATTTGGCACCGAGAAAATTACTTATCGAATACTATATTGTTAATAGTAGTGGGACAATTTGTCGTTTATTTAAGACTCCATTTAATCAGTATCATATCAAGAAAAAAAAACAAACGAATTAGAATAATAATTTGTGACTATTCGTCGTCTCCTGTTGCATATTTGACGTAAATATTTTGACAATTTATATTGGTAATTACTTCTTTGCACCTTGTGTTATACTGTTATTAAAAGTGTTTATGCGAAACAATTTATTTTGATTACAAAGTTATTTATTTTTCATCAAATTACTAAATTTATCTAATCGCGTCCTGATTAGGTCGGTTTAGTACAATTGTTCTTTTACAATTTTTATTACATTCCAACATAACGCAATAATCTGATAAAACTCACTTTTGTTTTTTTTTGTTAGTGAGCAAAGAGTGAGTTTTACATTTATCTTACATAGTCAACTGTAAATGAACTAAGAAGTAGTAACCAGTGATTGTTGCAAACTGGGTATTCTTACAATTTAACATAATGTTCAATTAGTATAAATACAAATTTATTTGTATTTTGTTTATATTTATGATATTAAATTAGTTCTTTGAATATTTTTATCACGGAAATATGATTGACATTAATAATTATAAATGATAATGACTTAAACTTTAATTATGTTCCAATTATTTTAATAGCAATTAAATTTTTTTTTCGATTTTGTATTTAATATTACATTTGTAACTCAACAGATCTGTTATATTACAAAATCGTATAACAGATTTTGTTATTCAATAACAGTAATTTTACTCTAGAGAATGGATAAATACTTTTTGGACAATATAATCAAATCTATAAAAATATATTATTTATTATTATAAATTGAAACAATAATATAACTACAATTTTTATAACAATTTAATCTTGAATTTAGTCTCTTTGTAAATTTTATTTAAATAAAATATCCAAAACAATATTTAAATATAAAACAGAAAATAAGAATTTTCTGTCATTACTCTACTAAAAATAATTGTTAAAATCCGACGAAAATAGTGATATCTCGTTATTCTTTGAACGTTTAGTGTCTTGCTTCTAACTTACCACTTCAGAAACACTGATCTAAAAATATAAAGTTACATTAAAATATTCGATTAAAAACTTTTCTGTTGATAGTGTTGAAGTTATCATCAAGATTTCAGAACTTTTAAAATTGGAAGATCGAACAAATGTATTTGTTTAATCAATGTCTACTAAGCCCTAGTAAATTATTATTATTATTATTATTATTATTACTATTATTATTATTATTAGTGTAAGTACTTTCCATTATAAAAAGAATCACACAAAATATCGCAAAATTTATTAATATTCAAATTTGTGCCAAAACACAATATTAAAACAAATCAGGAGTTTATAAATTTAATCTGGATCCAAATTAAAATTTAATATATATATACGCAATATGATAATTTAATATAAATAACAATATATAAGTTAATTTTCCTCACACCCACCTTCTTTAAAAGGTTTTAGCCACTCTATATTTCGACATATCAATCTGCCTGTTTTATTTTCTAATTCTACACTCCGGTTGTGTATATTCCGAATAATCCGATCTGTTCCTTTTAATGTATTTTCAACTTTCAACAATACCAAATCCCCTTGTTTAAAACATCGTTTCTATACATATGTTTGAGGTTTTTTGTTTTCCATTTGTTGTACTTCTTCGATAATTTTTTTATTGTCAAGATCATAACGGCGCGATCCATCCAATATTATCCGTTTTCCGAAAACAATTTCTGATGTTTTAAATTTTGTTGTACTCTGCTTAGAAGCATTAATACTAAATTCAATTTCCGGTAAGATATCAACCCAGTTTTTTCTACCGGTATCTTTAAATGTTGCATTTAGGGCATCTCTAATAGTACGGAACTGATGTTCTATAATTCCATTAGCGCTGTGGTGATATGGGATCGAAAATTGCAATTTGATTAACATTGATTTAGTAAAATCTGTGAAAGATCTTGTTCATAAACCTTTCCTCGATCTACATGAATAAATGCCGGAGCTCCAAATTTTAATATCCATTGCCTCATAATCGTTTGGATTGTAGTTGCATCATCTTGAGTATTAACAGCTGCCAAGCTTATATATCGACTGAATCTGTCTATGATTCCCAAAATGTATTTCTTTCCATTTATTACTGGCATTGGACCATAGAAGTCTACACATATATCATCAAAGGGTCGTTTTGATATTAGATTGATCGTTTCTTCTTTTGTTGATTTTGTGTATGTTTTTGATAATTGACAACCTGTACAACTTCTTACTATTTGTTCAACTTGTTTCCTAAGATCCTCCATAGCGTATTCATTCATCAAGAAGACATATGTTTTCTTGACTCCCGCATGACACAAAAATTTATGGAAAAAATGTAATGCAGTCATTTCTAGAGATTTTCGGAATCCAAATTTTATCGTTAACTGTTCTAATACATTCGTCTTTAAATGCAAAATCTTGTATTAATCCTTCTTTTATGCCGCTCATAATTCCACAAATTCCATCATTGTTCTGTTGCCACGGGATATTCAGTTCTTCTTCATCTAATACCAGTATTCGAGTTCGTTGCTTACTTAGTTTAGCTTCTTCATGTTTTGTCATACATTGGGCACACACCATACATTCTTTCCTCGATAATGAATCCGAATTTGAAGCAATTCACCTTTTCTCTATTCAAAAATCATGTCTAAACTAATCAAGTAGTTCATCCAGTTCTGAAATTGTGGTGTCATTGGCTTTTTTGTCGTCATCATAAAAACAATCGCTTTATGATTTGTTCTTAATTTAAAACGAGTCCCATACAGAAAATGTTTGAAATGTTGTGTGAAGTGGACGATTGCCAATAATTCTTTTCTGGTTATCCAATATCCTATTTCATGTTTCGACATTGCTTTAGTTCCATAAGCAACAACTCGTTCTTCTCCGTGGTCATTTACTTGAAATGAAACAGCTCCAATCGTATCGAACGACGCATCTGTGTCCAAAACAAATGTTTTCATGAAATCTGGATGCATTAGTACAGGTTCTCTCGTCAAAGACTTATTAAATGCTGCTGAATGTAAATCCGTCCAAAATAAAGTGTTTTAGAAGTACTGCACATGAATTCCAAAGGTCTTGCTAATTTAGAATAATTTGAAATGAATTTCCTATAATAGTTGAATAAATCCAGGAAACTGCGAAGCTTGTTGATGCATTTTGGTTGTTGGAATTCCCATATGGTTTTTATTTTATTTGGATCTGTTTTTATACCTTCTCTATTCACTACATGACCAAGGAAGTGCAGTTCATTTTGAAACAATTTACATTTCTCTGGGTTAATACGTAGACCTGCTTCTTGTACCTTTGAGAACAACTTTTCTAATCTATCTAAATTTTACATTTTTGGTTTTGGAGAATATAAGAATATTTTCCAAATATACTAACGCTTCTTTCCATAACATGTCTTTAAGAACATCATTCATCAACCGTTGGAAAGTTGCAGGTGCTGCAGCTATTCCAAATGGCATTCAGCACATCATATGCAACGTCTTCGTTGAGAATACCGTTTTTAATATTGAAGACTTTTCTAATTCCACTTGATAGTAAGCGTTTCTTAAGTCTATCGAACTGAACCCTTTCATGCCGTTCAATGAATCCAGCATTTCATCAATATTTGGCATCGGAAATATTGGTCTCTCAGTAACTTGATTTAGCAGCCTAAAATCCAAACACAAACGAATTTCATTTTTCTCTTTCTTCCATACACACACCATTGGTATATTCCATGGTGAGGAACATTTCTCTATGATTCCATTATGTTCCAAATTCATGATAGCATCGTCAATATGACGTTCCAAATGGACGGGTTGTCTCCTCGGTTTCTGTATAATTGGAGTTCTGGTTGTTTTAATTTCATGCTTGATCCATGATGTTTTGCCGATATCCCATTTCCCAGTCATGAAAATATTTTTATACTTCTCTATACATTTATATAAATTAGTACCATCGCGAAGGTGTAATTTTTCTTTAGCATTCCCAAATCTATCCGCTGATGTGTATTTGTATTTATTAATATATTGGTCAATAGTGCAGATCATATCATTCTTCAGCACATCTAAATGTTCTATTGGTACATTTATTTCATTTAACTTATTCATTTGACACCTGAGTTCAAAACGTAGAGCTTTAATTAGTTCAATTCCAAATATAATCGAAGGAGATACGTCCTTTGATACATAAAAAAGTTGTCATGTTTTGATATTCCTCCATTTCACCTCTATATAACATACTCCATCCAATTCCATTTTCGTTCCATTTGCACATACTGCTGAAGTGGTTGTATTAATTATTTAACGATATTTTAAATTGTTGAACTAATTTCAAGTTTATAACATTAATTCGAGCCCCCTTGTCAAATAAATAATTCATTTCAATATCTCTACACTTCATTTTCATTCTCGGTCGTCCATTAAAAACATTATAGTCTAATATGCCCTGATGGTTCATCTGAAATTCAGTTGTCTTATCTATAAAGCACAATTCATTTTTTTCTTATCAATTTTCCTACCAACATCTTTCTCTTTATTATAGACCAAACTCTTGATTTGGTCAAACTTACTGTTATCCTTGATCACCTCACACTTTTTGTTACCATTGTCATTACTATTATTTCTGCAATTTTTATTATTTTTAAAACTATTATGAATACTATTATTAAATACATAATTATATATACTTTTATCATAAATATTAATATTTTTACAATTATTATAAATATTATCATTACAATTTACATTACTAATATAATTACAAGGATCCAGACTAATCTTACTTTTTAATGAATGGCTCCAATCATCTCCTGATCTGATTGAGCCTCCGCATTTTGGTATCTATCCGTCTTCAACTCTTCGATTTGTGATCCATCTACGTAATGGAGCCTGGTCACTGATCGTTGAATCATTCGATGTCTTCTGTTATTATTCCAATTGTTTTTGCTCGAATGGGTTGTTTGAAAACCTTTTCTGAAACATTGATAAGCCAAATGAGCTTGAAACTTACACACTGAACACTTCAAGTAAGGATATTGTCTTCTATGCAGCCTTCACCTTCACCCTTCTTCTTCTTCACCCTTCACATTTGCAGTCATATAACAAATCTTAATATTATTGGGGCAATCTCGACGAACGTGACCACTTTTTTGGCACCCATAACATATCACCGTATTCCGACTGTTTCCATCGTAATTTTGTCTCACTGGCATTTACTTGTTGAAATTTCTTGTTTCTGAAATTCTCCTTTGTTGATTTGTTTGAATTGGGAATGCTGCTCTCTCTTTAAGAACATTTGCGAATGTCTTCTGTCGATGGATATTTGCGATTTCTCCCGCTTGGACTTCCTTCTTAATATTGTCCATTTTTTCGATCACTGTTTTGATTGTTTCTTGGGATTTCGCTTCCTCCATATAGATTTGTTTTTTCACATCTATATCATCCACACAATGTGTCAAAAAATATGACATTAATTCTTGTTCGGTCCATTTATGATTGAGGATTCGGTCAACCATCTTTTTGATTTTATTGCAATATATAATTTATAATTAATTATAATTTGTTTTATACGATTATTTTTTATGTGATTAAATCTGAATTTTAAATATTGATAACTTTCTGAAATGTATTATTAAATTTTTATGCATTATATTTAAATATTTTACAGTTAAAATTTTAAAAATTCGAAAATATTTATGAGTTTACCCTAAATATCCTCACAAATATTATTATTATTATTATATTATAATATATTTGAACTAAAACTATAGAATTAGGAAAAAATAGAAAACGTTTTACTAGCTATTATTCACATAAAATGAATAAATACTATTGCAGATATTTATTTGAATTAAAGGTATTATTTGTATTATTACTACAATTGTAATGAAGTTTCAGGGGAACAATAAATTGTATCCGTAGGTACTTATTGCTTGCCATAACGACTGTCATGGTTATCATTAAAACTAATGCTTTATAAATATGTAAATTATGATTCATTAAAAACAATATAAAAACAAAATAATTTTTATTATTAATTTATTTTATGTTTTATTTTCTTCATTAAATTTATGATAATATCTTAAGTTAATGATACGTTATGTTTCCTTTTCTGAATTGTAAAAAATATATTAAATCAATAAAAAATCATTACAATTTGAACTTTATTAAAATTAATTTCATTCAACTTTCGATTTGCTTTAACAATTTAATAATATACAAAAGATTTGTAAAATTATAATTAAAAAAATTCTCTGTTCCAAATAAACGGGGGGACTGACCCAAATAAGCGAAGAAAATTCGGGTCAAATACTGGATTTATTTCTGTTCTTCATGATTTTTCCCAAAAAATGACTACCCTCATTAATTCATGAACCCAATAAGCGGTATCTAATGTATATAAATTAGGTGGTCTGTAATATTTTTCATTAATTTATTTTCTTGTAAACATCTAACTTAATATTTCACAAGTAGTTTCCGGTGGATAGTATTGAAATCGATCTTCTAAGCATTCTTAGAGTAGATATAATTTTTATGAGATTTAATTTTTATCGCGTCTTTTCTCAAAATCCACAAAATAATTATATTTTATTTGTTTCAGTGAACTCCTTTAACGTAACAAAAAAATAAAGATAAATATGTATAGAACTTTTGTTTTTACCCAATATAAATAAACTTATATAACAATAAAAATCACATACGAGAGAGAGAGAACGGCATGGATAAATCTCGATATCGATTAGCGTTTATTGTTCAAAGGTTTCAAAGGAACGATCTTCTGTTGTAACAATGTCGATGGAAACGTCAGAGAATCATTTGGTTGCACAATGAGATTTTGAGGAAAATAGATTATATGAAGAGGAGCACTTTCAGGGAGAATATTGATAAATTGGTTTGCAGAAAACTCCTTTACGAACCGATTTTACAGGAAAACGCCCCGCAGGCAATATAGTATAATTGTAAACAGTAATTTTAATGATTGTTTTTATCGATTGTTTTTATTTATATAATTTTATATATGTATATATAATTTTATATACAATTTACTATATATAATTTTATATATAATAATTGACTGGGTCACTACACATAATATTTCCATTTTTTCTGTTTTCTATAGAAAAATAAGTATTAACATTAAGGATAAATTGTTTTATATTATTTGTTTATTTTAATATTTACTTCAAGAGTAAGAAATAGATTTTTTCATTTAAATTCGAATGATATTTTTTAAATTTATGAGACATATATTTTCGAAAGTTTTTCTGTCACTACAATGGTAAAATAATATTTGTGGAGAAAATAAATGGTACTTCTTGACTGTCACTTCTGTTTGGTTTTCAATATTAAATATATAAGGTTCGATTCCACGAGGGTTGTGGACGGAGATTTTTTAGACAAGGAAATAAATTCGGTTAACAATCTGGTTATCTTTAAATAATTTCACACGGATTAGAATACGGTTTAATATTTCCGGTTAAATTATAAATAAATAGCATGGCTCATCGTACCCTTGTAAAATTTTGGAGTCAAACTTGAAGAACAACAACTTTGAGAAAGAAGGATGATATGAAGTGTAGCTCAAAGGAATTTGCACTAGTAAAAAGTTAAAATCTCAAAAATGAATCAACATTTAATCTGTCTTTGTAGTTATCAAAATGTAAAACATTAAACAAAAATAAGTAATTATTCCTTAACGAAAAGCTAACGAATCATTGTCGAATTCTCAGTTTCAAGAAGACAAGATATTTATATATTTTAAAGTGGATTTCAAATATAGCTTCTTTTTAATATTTCAAAGATCAATAGCTACCCTATTTTATTTTTTCTTAAAGAAAATTGAGTCTAAATATTACTTAAAGTAGTAAAATCGACAATATAAAATAATTATTTGTTTAATGTTACTTTCGTTTAATACAATATTTAAAGGCTTTCAATGAAGTAATTATTTTTAGACTTCTTTTTAACTGAATAGAAGTATGCTTGATTATTAATTGCCTATCAACCTATGGCTTAAAATTATTTCATTTATTCTTTGAGCAAAATACTAAAGGTAATTTTTAACAAATGAAACAACTCCTTTAAATAGTATTTCGTAGTTAAGCGGGTTGCTAATGTCGACGATTTTATAAAAAAGTCACTCAATATATTCAATTTTGCTTAATCTAATGTTTGAATATAATAAAAAATAAATATTATATTCAATAATAATAATAATAATAATAATAATAATAATAATAATAATAATAATAATAATAATGATAATAATAAAAATAAAAATAATAAGGAAAAAGTTTTTCAGGCAAATTAAAAAATAATTTAGTTCATTTCCAATTTTGTTTCTTGCGTGATGTATATTTCTAACCAAATTGATGTATAGTTGAAGTTTTGAGTGATGCTGTTTACTAATTTAGAGATTTTGAATCATATAGTCTAAACAAATTATAAATCGTTCGTTGATTATATAGAAATATTTCTTTTTAGGATTGAAGTTTTTTTGAATTATTACAAAGTCCACTTTCACTACAAAGTGGAGTCGTGTTTTTTTATTGGTACTCAGGTGAAGAAAAGGTTTGCATCAGAAACTCTGAAAGGAAAAATAACAGGAATAGAAAGAAGAACATGAATTACATTAAGTAATGTTGTTAATAGTTTTTTCGGTAACAAAAAAAGCCTTAAAACTAAAATCATCTTGTGAATGAACTTCTAATCGGCTATGAAGGATTGGGCTGTAGAATGTCTCTCAAACTCTACTTTCTACATTCACATCTTGATTTCTTCCCAGAAAATCTAGGTGTTGTTAGTGAGGAACATGGGGAGAGGTTCCACCAGTTCATACAGTTGATGGAGACACATTAGGTCGAGGGGAGGAATCCATGATTGGAGACTATGCATGGATTTTGTGAGAGACGATAAGTCATAAAAGAAACAAAAGTCCATTATATACTTGTAAAATGTAAGATATATCCTAGTATAACGTTTTCACTTTTGTTTCATATAAGTGCCCATTATTATATACATTTTTCATGTATATGATGAGTGTAATTGAGTGTTTTTTAAGAAAACTTATAACTAATTCGGATTCATCGTCTCAAATTTGATAACGAAACATCGAAAATTCAAATGAAACAGACATGTCATAAAATTTTGTTGAAATGTGTCATTGAACTTATTAACATTCATTTTATTTTTAAGTTGTTTACCAGAATCGGGGGAATGATATGGTATTTCTATTTATAAATTTATTCGAATAATTTTTATTATAAAAATATAATAAATAATATGGATTTTATATTGTTTCTATTCGAGTTAAATGTAAAGATTATTAATGCAAATACAAATAATTCTAATGATTTAGGTTAATCTCGTAATATTAATATTATCAACTAAAAAGTTTATAGGTGGCAAACCGCCCGTGAAAAAAGACTTTTAAAATTCTAGAAATTTTAAAATATTTTTGATTCACTTAATGCATTGGTAGTTAACAAAAAAATTCATAGTTTAGGAATGAAAAAATTGATCATAGTAAACTTTGAGCGTGACTGACAAACCAACCAACAAACAAAAAATTTTGTTAAATCTATAATTTAATAATAAAAAATAGTCTATCATAAAAGATTTTAATCATTTTTTAAAAATTATTTTAGTTTGAAATTTTGAAAGTTTTTTTGTTGTAAGTTTTTATTTGGCTTTGGTCGTTATATTGTATGATTTTAGAAATTATAATAATTAGTATTGCTATTTTATTAGATATAGATCTAGATCTATTATTACTTTGAGTTATTCAAAAATATTTTAGTGATTTTATTATTTCTGTATATTAGAATAGTTTATTTTAAACATCGAAAATATTAAAATTTATTTTGTCCTTTGGTCATGAGCATGGCTTTTTTGACTCGATCTATCCATGCTGTTTCAAACGTAAATACGACAACCAAATTGATTTCGGTTGTATTATAAATCATTGTGCCAAAAAACATAAAAGTCTCACAATCAAGTAGAATGTTGTTCCATAATTAGGGCCATTAATGTGCAAAGTTAAACTTTAGAATAGAGAGAAAAGTTTACTAAACATTTAATGGGCTTGCATTTCAAAAGCATTTTCATGACAATCGTGAATAAACTTGAATAAGATTGGAGAGTAGTCAAATAAAGTCATAATGTCATAAGTTTCTGTTTAAATATTATTTGTTTTAATTAAGACGGTTAAATCGTCTAAAACAATTAATGTTTTTTTCATTTATATTTTCTTTTGTACATTACTGTTAATCTTGTCTTCTTGCTTGATATTCTACACTATATATATCCCTATTACTAATAGTGGCAGAACTGAAACTGTAAACAAGCTAATTTTAATAGTCGACGCAAGCTATTACTCTTTTTAACCCTGAGGCGAGTTTCTTAAACCATTTGTAAAATTAATTAAGCTTTTTAAAATTGTCGATGTATTTAAAAACATTTGGTAGGTTTTTTTATCATAGAGACCGAAATCGGAACATCTGCCGAATTCTTTTGATAATTTTGCGTCATATCCACTACTGTGTTTCAGATAATCCTATTAGACAGACTAGATACAACGGAGCACTTTCATTCGTTCTTTGGCAAGATTTTTGACAGCCTCTAGTGGATAGGATCCGTTGCCAGTCGGGAGAAAATAGAATTAGAGATGTATTGAAAAATCCAGTCTTTTGATACATTTATTAATATATACCACATATTTAGAATTGCTAAGTAATAATTCAGTTGATTAATCGGTTCATATTTAAAATGAAACCGATAGATTAATTTGACAATTTTAATAATTTAAAATGAAATATCAAATTAAAAAAATATTATAGGATATTGAAATAAAAACATATTCCATTTTTTAATAAGAAAACAATATTTACGTTTAATAGTTTAATTAATAAAATATTATTAAAATGATAATAAATTATCTGATATAAAAAACTAGAGCAGAATTAAAAAAATATTTCATAATTATTCCATGAAAATGTTTTGTCACCTTTGGTTATGAAAATTTGTGCTAGGGGTAGGAATCAAAATAACTAATTAGACAACTTTAATTTAGAAAATAGTTTCCCAGTTCTTTAGATCTGAGTTCTTTTTCCATGCTTTATATTAGCTTGCTTTCTTTATATGTATCCATGGAATTTGGAAACCTATTTTTGAAGGTTTTTTTGCTCAATCAATTTTCTCCAAACTTTGCACACTTACTCATTTACGATGATAATAAATTATAGTGTGTAAACTTGATCAAAAATACAATTGACGAGCGGTGTATGTGTTAGTGTTTTAGCGAATTTTGTTGACCAAGTAGAGTTCTTCCTGTATAAAGCAGGGATACAAAAAAATTTCGATTTACTAGTTAATCTTATCGATATAATATATTAGGTGTACAACTAATTAATTTCGTATTTTTTCACTTTTATACTTAAATAAATGGTTTTTTTAACAAAAAAATACGAAATTTATTAGTTGTACACCCAATATGTGAAATTGTCTCTTTTTTATGTACAAATTTGTAATAACTTACATTTGTATTTTTTGTAATTATTCAATAAAAATGTTTAAAATATCTTTTTATACATTATGTTATTAAATTTTATGATAAATTTCTATCGTAATGTAATTTACATATCTTATGAAATTATATTTATCTAGTTTTTATTTATAGCAAAAATCTCTTTTCATCGTGAGTTTTGTTTTTCATATCTGACATTATGAATGAAGTTTTATATTCTAATTTCCTTTATCTTTTAATTGTTCTATAGTACCAGTGTTGCATGATCTCGCAAATAAATACATTATTTAAATTCATATTACAAAAAAAGTGTAATTAAAGATGAATGCATGATTCTGTTAAGGTCCTGAAATTAGAAAAAAATATTTTAAAAAACAAATTTTAAAAATAAATAAATAAGTAAACTTACTCTCCTAAAAAACAAAAATATATAAATTATAAAAAAATAATAAATTATAATTAAAATAAAATGTGG
>MQRK01228661.1:14923-31345 GCA_001938485.1 Girardia tigrina
ATACTGTTATTATTATTATATTATTTTAGTATTATATTCAATATTATTATTATTAGTAAAATTATTATTATTTAAAAAAAAATATCATATATTATAAAAAAAATATAATTCAAAAAAAAATAAAACATAACTCACCGCACTAATAAAAATAAATTTTAAAAATGATTTGGGCAATTGTGCCCACTGACAATTTAAAATTCCAAATGGGCAATTATGCCCTTATCCCGCAGCAATTATGCTGGGGATTAATTCGAACGAATGGGCATGAAGCCCGATTTGAAAAATATAAATTTTTAAAAAATTTGAATAATGGGCAAGTAAGCCCGGATAAATAAAATTTGCATAATTTGGAAATTATGCTTGGTTTATGTTTAAATCTTAAATTAATGTTTTTAATAAAATAAAAAAAAAGTTAAATGTTTTATTTAAAATAATTTTTAAACTAATTTAAATTTAACTATTTATTTTTTTTGTATGTATTAAAAATGGGTATAAATACCCCAAAATAAAATATTTTAACACAAAAAAAACTCACATATAATTTGAAAGTGAAATTTAAATCAAAAAGATTTTTTCATATATTTTGGAATCCTCCATTGTAAGTTATACGTTGTATTAATCAGAAGAATTTTGTGATTCAATCGAATAAAGTTTTTAAAAAAGAATTCCTTTGACTTTTACTATTATTGTTATTTGAAAAATAATCTCTGACGAGATTCATTCAAAGAAATTGAAACCTTCAAGAGAGGGTTAAACAAATTAATACATTCATTACAAAGTTGGAAGAACCGTTTGAAAAGGAGTCAGATAATTATATTTGAAAACTTATTTAAAGTGGTTAACAAAAGAATATTTTCGAATACCCAACAATTCAAAGACTATATAAATGTTTTTTATTATTTTGAAAGCAGAGATTTTCTTAAAAAATCATTATAATTTTTAAAAATATAAATATAATTCGTAAAAATATTTAAATAGTTTCAAAACACCAAAAAAATATTTGTGTAGCCAATCAAACATAGTTTTTTATTATGTTATTTTATTAAAATATTTAAAATTTATTTTTCGTATTATTCTTAAAATAATTATTTCTTATGTCTTTTTTTGTAAAACAAGATTGTAATCATGAAACTATTTTAATAATTAATTAATTCTTTTGAATTAATAATCTGGAGGTAAATTTAATTTCTTTTAATTTATTTAATGTTGTTATATTGTTTATTTAGAGCTGTAAAAAATATTTTTTATCTATATTTAGAGATTCCAAATTTCGACAAAACAATAGTCACTTTCATAACTTGCCTTCGAATAAATCGTTTATACCTTCAAATAATAGCAACGTTTTTAAGGCATCGAATTCTATGACGAATGAAAAAACTGGATATTATTATAATTCTCCCAACAAAAGAAGACCTTTAGTTAGTACAAGACCAAATCCTATTAACTACCAAGAACATAACATCAGTCTCCCTGAATTAAAAGGAGCAGAAAGTTAGTTTTATTAAACCTTATGTTAATGTAATTTATAAAAAGTCATGGTTAAAACAAAATTAAGTCTTATATTATTTAAGTTTTTTATAGATATACATTACCAGTATAAATCTTTATACTACTGCCTTTCTTCGCGGGAAAACGCCTAGTAGTTATGCTCAAATTTAGCACATAAATATTAAATCTGCTGTGGCAAAATTTATCATCATAAAAGTTATGTATCGGAAAACTACATAGACCATTTGAAGCTTTTTTATCGATTCGAAATCGCCACTTTGATAATCTCTTTTACAGATACATTTAAAGATACCTTTTTAGCTATTATCCATGAACATATCTAAATATTTAGAAATTTTAGAAGTTATTGGTCTATTAGAGAAGGAAATGGCTGATCTATAGGTAGACGGTTGAAAGTACGTTAACGTATTCAACTAAAACAGATATAGAAATGTATACAATTTTATTTTTGAAACATTGAAGTTTGTTTGTATTCGTTTGGACTTAAATTGTTATCAAATTAAAGAAACTTACAAAGTCCGAAATCATAATGTAAGGAAGCTCATTGAAATTTCACAATTTATAAACTTCCTTTTATAAATATGAAAAGAAAATTTAATGTATTTGATATCAATATCTGCTAGTTACACTGATTTTTTATTTTTTTTATTTTTTTGCTAGAAAGGCAAAGGTTAGTCAGAAAACAGTTTCTAAATTAAAAACTTCAATAAGAACTTGAACTTTTTTTCGGGAAGAAGACTTATTTTAAGAAGAATGAGACTTATGTGCTCTACGAGTTTTCCCAGCTACCCTGACAAGAATTTTACTCTGCATGTAAGAGACGAGGAGTTGAAGAAAAATTTAGAAGCAAGAAAAAATCTAATCTCTAACGAATTTCTTGTTTGTCAGGCTATTTGTGGATACGGGAAAAGGAGTAAATGCTTTGTTACATCTGGTACAATGAACACAGAAGTCTATGTGAAGGAATGCACGGAAGCCTTACTTTCTTTTGGCCGAATTTAGTATCGTGCCACTATGTTAAGGCAGCCAAGAAGTGGTACGAAGACAATAACGTCGATTTGGTGCAAAAAGAGGTAAACCCACCAAATTGTCCCGAGCTTCGCCTAATCGAAAGATATTGGGCCCTTGTAAAAAGGCAATTAAAGCCGACAAAAGAGGGCACAGACAATTGCAGATTTTCGGAATAAGTGGAATAATGCAGCCAAAATGTGACAGAAACTACAAATGCAAGTCTAATGACAGATATACCGAAGAAGCTCGTAGAATTTATTAAAAAAAATAAATTATCTTTTTTAGCTTACTAAAATTATTTTGAATTAAACAAATTTTTCAAAACAGTCGGTATTTTTTCAATCAAAAATATGGTTTGAAGATAGAGGATTTTAAAGATAGTAATATTTTTGGCACTCAGTCCTTATTTGCCTTGTAGAAGTTTCAAACATAATAAACGGATGATTATCCGTGTGATGAAAGGTAGATTTTATACGACAACAGGAAGTGTTCTGACCAGTGACCGGATAGTGATGAGCCTCTAAAACACCAAAAAAAGTTATGGTTACAGCATGTTGGTCAACGGCAGGTGCAATATATTACAGCATATTGGAAATGGGTCAAACTATTACAGCAGAGTCATAATGTCTAAAAATCGATGATGTGTTTGAAAATTACAGCAGCTGATATTGGTCTACAGAAGAGGTGAAATATTCTTGCAAAAAATGCCAAACTAAACGTTTCACAGGATCACTGTACAAATATTGATCGATTTGAAGATCGAAGTAATTCTTCATCCTTTATACTTTAAAAATCACTTTTTCAAGCATCAAGGATTTTCGATAATGAAGGACCAAACAAAAAGAAAATTCATTGACTTCATCGATTCCCGATCAGCAAATGTTTCGCTGGTGGAATCAATCGCCTTGTAACTCGTTTACAAAAATGTACTGATTCTAATGTTGCTTATTTCCATTAAATTGAATAAATATTATAAAAGTCGTAATGTTTTGAAATTAACAACCTGATAAATGCAAAATTTTTGTGCCATCCTAATATTTGTGTTAGTTGATTTATCTTTTATAAAGTTTCTATTTTTAAATATACTTAGACTGTCCCAAAAGTCTTCAGGTGGCCTTTAAAAACACATTAATATTTTACGAAATTTAACCAAATTTGGAATGAATATTATTCAGACTGTCATAAATACTGTGTTAAAATTTCAAAGCATAAAATTAAAAAAAAGTAAAATTTTGTTTTATTAAAGTATTGATATTTTAAAAGTGCAACGAATTCAAATCAAGCGGTTTTTAACAATGGATCCAAATAAATGTTGCCAATTTTTTTTGTTCTAACTCAAAGTAAAAGAGGATTTTCTGCTTCAGAAATTCTTAAGCAACTTCAGCAGGCATGAGAAGACGCAAATCAGCCAGCACTGAAAACTATTCAACAATGGTTGACTGATTTTAAAAAACAAAATCGGACGTCTTTCGACGATTCATCAAGAAGTGGCAGGCCGTCATTAATAGACGATGAAAAGATTAAAGCAGTCAAAGAAGTGATTGATGAAGATCCAAATGCGTCTTTGTGTTATATTGAAAATGAACTTTCTTTAGGCAAAAAAACAGTCCACGAAATTTTGCGTGAAAAACTTCATTACAAAAAAGTTTGCTCTGTTTGGGTCCCTCACGAACTTTCTGCTGCTAATAAACAACAACGCATTAACTCTGCAAAGCGTACACGACATGTAATTTCACAGATGGGTGATGAAGCATATTCCAACATAGCGATCGAGGATGAGACATGGGTCTTTTTCCAAGGTAGAGGAAAGAAAGAAGATCACAATTCTGTTCCACCAAAAGTGATAAAGCCATCGCCAATGACTGATAAAAAATCTCTTGTTTTCGTAACCTTTACCTGCAACAAACGCTTTAATGTAAAAGCACTGCCATATGGTACCAAGATTGATTCCGAGGCGTATGTGAACTTTGTCTATGACACCGGTGAAAAATGGCGGAAACTTAGATCTAACAGCATCAAGCTAAAGGAACTTAAGTGGTGGCATGATAATGCAAGAAACAGCAAGAAATAGCAAAGAAACTACTCTTTTTTGAAAGAAGAAAAATTGAAAAAAATTATCATTCACCCTATAGTCCAGATTTTAATCTGTGTGACAGATTATTGTTTTCAAAAATGAAGAAAAGTTTTAAAAATCATGTTTTCAAATCACATGAAGAAATTGAAGAAGCTTGTAAATTCTTTTTTAATTCTTTATCAAAAGAAACATTAAAAAATCAACTAGATAAACTTTTTAACTCTTGTCAGTTGGTTATTGACAACAATGGTGAACATGTTGTTGTTTAAGAAATTTTTAAAATATTTTTTTAAATAAATTTTTAAATTTGCTGCACCTAATTTTTTTTGTTGGTTAATAATCTTATTTTTTTGTAAGTTTCAAATTTTATGCTTTGAAATTTTAACACAGTATTTATGCCAGTCTGAATACTATTCAGTTCAAATTTGGTTAAATTTGGTAAAATATTAGTGTGTTTTTAAAAACCACCTGAGGACGTTTGGGACAGCCTAAGTTTCTTATTTAGTTATTGGACAGGAAGCCGTGTCTCCACGATATTTTAGGAAGAGAAGTGGACAGAAAACGGTAATAATCGCCTTTCATGGTTAAGAAGAACACTTTAGCTTCACCGCCATTTGAAGAATCCAACAAGAACTCATCGAGTAAGGCTATTATATCAGTGCAGACTTCTTTCAATTCTCTTTCAATTTGACTTCGGTAGGCTTTAATCAATGGAAGTCGAGAAGGATCTTTTTGTTCGATGCTACTCATTATCCTCCACGATGCTCTCCGACTTCCGATTACGTTTTTGTATGCTACGGATAATAAGTTACGCTCTTCCATGTTCAATTCGCCGGTCATTTTAGCGACATCTCTCATCGCATCAACCATTTTATTATATATTTCAGCCTGTTCAGCTAATTTAGCTCTATACACTTTCGTTTCTCTATCGGCCATTTCGTTTATCAATTTATTCTTTTTTTTTAATTGAAAATTAAACTTGACAAAACAATGAAATTGAGATCGCAACTTTTATTATATGAAACTTTTTTTATTTTTTTTTAATTCAAAACTTGAAACCGCGATTTGCCATTGAAAATTATTAATTGTTAGCAAAATACCGACATTGTTAACCGATTAAAAAAAATTGTGATCAAAATTCAAAATTCCCGTGACATTGCATTCAATCACACCATACAATCACATACACATGCAATCATCCACATTTACATTCACAAATTACATATCACATAACATACACACAAACACATGCATACACAAACAAAGAAAATTACTTACACAGTGGCAGAGAAATAATTTTCCATTTCATTCCATATGAGGCTCACCATTTTAATAATTTCTAAATTGATTAATATTCCAATTTGATTTTAAACAAAAATAAAAATGAATGAATGAGGCTCACAATTCGATTGAAATTGCATAATTTGACCTCATTCAAATCGATCGATTACCACGAACATTTTCCTTCTCTTAAAAATTCGAGAATTTCAATAAAGAAACTCTATGAAAATCGGCAATCAAAAAAATACTAAATATCTGTCTCTTATTTAATTGTTTCCATATTCAGATACCCATTTATTTAATTTAATTAATCTATTTAATTTATTTAACTATTTTTAATTATTTATTTAATTTATTTTTTTTGTTTTATTTAATTTAATTTATTTTCTTTTAATTTAATAATTTAATTATTTGATTATATTTTTATTTATATACTGAGACTGGCAAAAATGTTCGGTCAAAATTGGCAATTCTCCGCTCCAGTTATTTTGTCCAAAGATTTGTAACATTAAATCCTCTTTCATATATAACAGTTACATTACTTTTCACAACCAGGACAAAATCAATAAATTTATTCCCCCTATTCAAAGAATCTTCATTTTTCAATTATTTCAAAGGATATTCACTTTACTTTTTATCTATTTTTTTAATTATTATTGATAATAAAAATGACAAAATAAAGTGATAAAAAACAATTCAACGAAAATCTATTTCAAAAATAAATCATTCAAAATTTGACCCTCATTATTTATTCCGCATGAACTTTCTTAACAACCAATTGGTTGTACAATTAATTTAAAATATTTATTATATTTCTCATGGAATGAATTTTAAAAAAGTTTTATTTTATTAATCTAATTGGAAAATTGTAATATTTTAGTGCCAATATTAAGAACTCAGATTTTCAACACAAACCCTAAACATAAATACCAGAATCATAAATCAAATTTCCTTCAAAACGAATCGTCAAGCAATACAAATTATGTAAGCTGTGATGTAAGACTCAGTAATAATTCTTAATTGGTTTTATTATTTAGACGGATAATTTTACAAATCGAGAACCGTGAATATTTTTAGATTACTTTTTTATCATGACATTAATTCTGATCTTTGATGTTTATTTATGTATCCATCAAATAATAAAGGAATTTTGTATAAACTGATTTTCAATTAATAATTGAATTTATTTGCTTTATTTGTTCCTTGGTTAATTTTTTAAAGGACGATATGAACAACTTTGGAAAACTTTATCATTGTTAATATTATTAATTGCATATTTTTTGATAATAACGTAAAAAATAATTAGACAAACATAATAATAATTAAGGTGGGCAAAAGTCAATAAAGTCAAAATGGTATGATGAGGTAGAAACAAGCATGTTCCTCCCCAAATTTAATAGGTCAAAATTAGAAAAATTAGAACAAAATTTAGAAAAATATTGTCAAAAAAATCTAATTAAGTCAAAATGTCAATTAAAAAAATTAATTTAAAAAAAAGTATTAAAAATTTAGAAAAATAAAATTTTTTACAATATTCAAAAACTTAATTTTTAAATTTTTCTAGTTTATTTTATTGTATTTCTTCTTTATTCATTCTCATTGTTCTGAAGACAATGTATCCGCAACTGTTTCATGTAACATGCGTAGCTCATTTACTTCACAATTGAACAATGAAATATGCAGTCGTAGATAACTTGATTGCCACTGTCAAAGTCCTCACAGTAAAGAAGCGTGAACGGTATTATTGGACAAACATCTCAGTCAATTGTCACGAGATGGACGATATGGCTGCACGCAGCTTTCTAATATGCGAGCATTTGCCAACAGTTCGAAGGATTATTAATTCTATGTAATGCAAAGGGCTCCTTCTTGCTCACACCAAAGAGGCGGTCGCAGATTCTACTCTTCCTAAAGACTTAATCCTCATTTTACATTATAGGTCATTTGCACACTTTGTAGAATGTTGTGAGTCTCCAAAGTATCATATACGACAGGCAGTTGAAGACCTAAAAAATATTTCCGTTGTTGTGGATTCGTGTACCATTAGAAAATACTTGGATAAACGTTTGGACAGTAGTAAAATTATGGACATAATGAAGATAGCGAGAAACGATGTGCCCCCTCACTTACATGCTTGCCTGCCGGAAGCGTAACCAACAAGTGCTGCGGTGGAAAGGAGTTTTTCCATGCTGAAAAGTATTTTGTGAGATAATCGCAGCTTTGTGGAAAATGTGCGATATCATGTACTGTTGAATTTAATTCCACTACTTGAACATTTTTACTTTATATGGTATTAATATAATTTTTGATAAATTTGTTCTGTTAACTATTTTTTTACGGTCAAAAAAAGTCAAAATCTAAGAAATAAAAGTCAAAATTTTAATTTTTTAGGTCAAAAAATTACCCGCCCTAATAATAATAAAAATGTATAGCATAATAAACAAATTATAACAGCATGAAAGAATATTTAAAATGACAGTTTTAAAGTTGAGGAATCAAAAGATTTAAGATTAATCTCTAGAGGTCTATCGATGTTTTTCTTTTGTCGATTTCGTTTTCGTGTTGTTATTTTTCATTTGCTTTGAAGTCTTCTTCCGGTTTCTTTGGGATTATTTTGGTTTTTTAATTTCTTTCTCAAGTAGTTTTTTATAGTTTTATTAATATCAAATATTATATATAGTTAAATCTTAACTTCATAAGATTTATTATTATTGGAGTATTTAATGTGGAAGGATCACAGCAATTTTGAGACTCGCCAAATTAAGCATTTATTAAATTATGAGTAATTTGTATTTTATACTAAATTGCTTCTAAAGATTCAAGTTTTCCAAAAATAAATGTTTATTTTTTTTCATTTGCACTCTTGGTTGTCCCAAAAGTTATTATCGTTTTCAGACGATAACTTCATTTAAGTTTATTTCTCAAATATAATCCATTGTTTTTTTGCTTGAAGCCCCCTTCGGGCTAGTTGCTCAATGTCATGACGGCATCACTCAGGTTATTTTGTGGCATAGAAATCGATCATGGCAGTTTTCATATCTTCTTCACATATGAACTGGCACACACAACGAAAAAAAGGGTCATCAGATAGACCAAATTTAGGGCTATATGTATGACGTGGTAGGACTTCAATACGAGACAGCTCTTGTATTTTCTATTGCATCTTCCGTGAAGTATTTACAGTGTACAGGGCCTTCGAAATTGCTCTACGCGTCCAATATGGTCTTATTTTTTTGAAGTTAAGCTGGCTGATCAGGTTGCAACCATATCTTTCCACCCATTGAATTGCGAAGGCGACCCATTATCGTCTCCGACTATAATTTGCTTTCAAAAGTGCAGTTCTTGAGGTTGGGAAAGAGTTTGCGAATGAGGTCTATTTGACACTCAGCTTAGTTCTGAGTCGAATTGTAGGAACATGCAAAGGATTTGTACAGTGGTGTATCTAGGGTTACTAAAATTTTTCTAATACTTGCTGTTCACTTGCACCATCACCTCAGACAATGTAGCGACGCATGGCGGATCACCACAACCTCACTGACCATGCACTCGGGTTGCGTGTTGACGAACCGAGTAAAGTATTCGTCTTTTCGAGTTACATCGGCATTCACAGAGACGGGAGAGTGACTGTTACTTAGCGGTACTCCATATCGGCACCGAACGGGTCCAATCGAATTCGTTCAGCCGAGCGATGATTTCCCGCTCATTGAAGAGGTGCTGGTCTCTACAGCTCGATCCAGTGGCCAGCCCCTCACAAACAAATATATTTTATTAAAAAATCATCCATTTCAAAATATGTTTAGTAAAATGTTTGTTCGTAAGATAATATTTATTATCTTCATAAAAGCTTTCTTCATGATGTTTAATTATTTAACATTAAATGTTTATCTTTATTATTCTTTATTTCATATTTTTTATAAAATGAATAAATGTTTCTTATTAATACATTTTTCTATTCTCCGTTTCTTGTCCGTCATTCTGTTTGGATCAAAATTTGAAGTCACCTTTCAACTCCTAACGCTTATCTGATAACTTTGAAACGTTATATGTTTAACTTTTTTCATGTGACAATTTTTTTAAGTTCGCGTATTTAAAGTGATTCAAATGCAAATGTAATGAATTTGTTTTACATAAGGAAAAGAATCCGTCATCTTTAATATTAATGACATAAGCAATCGTATTTGAAGTTAACTTTTTTGCATTTTTATAAAATTGTATCAAACGCGTAATGCCAATCTTAGTTTCATTTTTTTCTTTTCAGTGATTTGATAAATTTGCACTACATATTCGCATTTAATAGTTATTATTACTTCATTAATACCCTTATATTATTCACATTCCCACACATTCTATATAGAATCTAAAAATTTAACCTGTTGTTTCAATATATGTATATTTTTTGTTCACAAATAAATTTTCTTTCTACTTTTAGTTTAGTAATAAATTTTCGTATTTGAAAATTTTAATCAATTTACAATATTTGTTTTGCGGTTTTTGAAAGTTTTTTTTGACCCACCCTGAGGGGGAAAGAAGGAGAATTACTTAAGAGACCCTATCTGAGGAAGGAAAAGTTTGAAGGCTGAAATTTTAAACTAGATTCGATATGAATGAACATTGTCTGGAGAAAAAGCAAGAAATAAAGACAGCTTCAGGTCTTATGAGTCACTTAATTCTCCTGAACATAATCATATTGAAAATTCCAAATTATAAAACAATCACATTTTTCTCGAATACAAAATTCAATTATCAAATCTGGAAATATAATAGGAAATCGTCTTGTAATCCGTTGTATTATCCCTGTGAAAGTACAGTACTAAAAAAGCTCAATATTGATTAAAATAATAATTATTTTTACTTTTAGCGATGATTACTTTATTCTTTCAATATTATTTGTATTTCTGTCAGATTAATTTTTGTTTTTAATTCAATTGTTTAGTTTAACAAAATTAATTATTAAAAAAATAAATGTAAAGTAATTATTATTAACAAAATTAATTAATTCATTATTACTTAAAAAAATTGATTTAATGTAAAAGAAAAATATTATAGAATGTATGATTGTTTAATCAAATCAATTGAGGTTGAATGTACTCTGTAATTTTTTTGAAAATTGATTTATCTTCCTGTTGTTCCCTAGGTTGGTCTGAAGATCGGTCGATTGTATTAGAGGGACGTAATGGAAGTTTGAATGAGAGCTCGGTATCACTGTGTTGGGCTCATTGAGATAAAAATTTCATCGAGGATTTCATTATTTTTTAAAAAAATTATATTCAAAATTCGAATAATTCAGACAAAATGTTAATTAATTGACAAAATTTTAAATTCAAATCAAAATTAACTTTCAATATAAAATTTCGAGGTAATTCAAAATAAATTTCATTCAATCGAGACAATTCATAGAAAATAAAATCGTCCAAAAACAAACAAATCGCCCTGAAAACATCAATGTCACTTTTTTGACAAAAACGTAATACGAAGGCACCTTCCTTTGCCACTATTTGAAGTTCATTGTGATGAATGATAATTTGGTTGTTTAAATACATCGAATAAAGTATTAGGTTTAATTTTGAATATATTTTAATTCAGGCTTGTTTGGCTTTTATACAAGCTCTAGCGGCCGAAAAGGATCCCCGAGAGATGAAAATTATCTTTTTGGCTGGATTAAATGGCGGGATGATGACAGTGACGGTGCTTGTTAGTGTAATCGCCAAGGAGAAAATCGAGAAATCATCAAGGACGCCAATCGATTGATTTCCGGCGGAGATTTATGATGGTGATCGGTGACGTGGATGTCAGTCTGAAAGCGATGCCGAAGCCGGTGACGATGCCCAAAGAAACTTTCTAAGTGGTGATTATTTCCCCAAACAGGGACCAATAGGTCGGTGATTTTATCTCGGGAGCGATAAAAAGTTTGAGAAAGACGGCACAATCGCGGTAAAGGATGACAAGACGCTCCAACACAAGCTCAAGGTGATTCAGGGAATGAAAATATCAAATGCAAGTTCCAGGAAGAGTACATTTGATGCTCGGAGAAGAAGATCTCGATAGCCGTTCGTACTAGGGGCCGAGGTCTTGTTGGTACTTGTGCTCAACCAACTGAAACTCGAACTGCAGGTGCGCGGTTAATTGCCCGGATTCGGTAACAATCGAAAGAACACATTGAGGGACATGGTGACTATGATCGCATGGATCATGTTTTAGGCCGAGACAGACATGTACAGGATGGAAGATGCTCAGGTACACGATTTGGGCCAGGCCAAGAAGATCATCGTGCGGAAGGACAACACGTTAATTATGAAGGGTCATGAGGAGGCACGAGAGATCGAGAAGCAAGTCGCTGAGATTGGGAACGAGATCGATTTGCAATTACTGAATTCGATAAATAGAAGATGCATGAACGTTTAGCGAAGTTGTCGAATGGCCATAAAACCTTCAGGCCAATATTCTCATGGATGTATTAAGCGGTGATGGCTTCATAAATACAGCGGTTCGGCACGATGATCCAGTATACCGCGAAAAGAACAGGCGCAACCGGATGAAGGTGTACTTCGTACCTGGCGGCGAAAAGGATCAAGATTTTCCATGCATGGTTTATCAGAGGTGTATATGCAGATTCGCGTTCACAAGGAAATGTGGCGTTATCAATCATGTATCATTAATGGCAAAAAGTACGCTTATGACCAGGA
This sequence comes from Girardia tigrina, assembly GCA_001938485.1. Taxonomy (NCBI): domain Eukaryota; kingdom Metazoa; phylum Platyhelminthes; order Tricladida; family Dugesiidae; genus Girardia; species Girardia tigrina. The sequence continues at coordinate 27,482 of MQRK01228661.1, forward strand.
TGGGCTTTGATCTTAATATCGCTCCGACCATTATGACAGAAATTGTCAAGTGGATTTTAAATTCTGATCCCAGAGTACGTGAAAACACAAACTCGTATATCGATGACATTTACGTTAACCAAATTACAATCACAGTTGTCGAAGTTAGAGTGTTGTTCGAGAAATTTAGTCTTAAATGTAAAAAACCAGGAAATCTCTCAATTTTTAAAGAGGTGCGAGTGTTGGGAGTTAAAGTCCTTCAAGATAAGAATTCGGTGAGATGGATGAGATAGTGCCGAATCAATATCGCGTTACGAGTTATATTCGCTGTGAGACTAATTAGTAGGAATCCACACTGTTGCTGGTTGGCTACGTCCATCATGTTCATACATGACATAGCTCAGTGAAGGAAAATGGGATGAGAAAATAGATGTCGAATTATTCGAGAAAATCAAATTTGTTTTAAAAAAAGTTAAAGAGGAAGATCCTTGCAGAGGAATATGGAGTATTTATGATTGTAAGGATGGCATCATATGATGTGATGCCAGTTCGATAGCCATTGGAGCAGCATTGGAAGTTAAAGGAAATATTTTAGAAGACACATCGTGGTTAAGGAAAACTGACGATTCTAGGCACATAAACGTAACAGAACTAGAAGCAGTTGAAAAGGGTCTAAATTTGTGTATTAAATGGGGACTAACAAATTTTGTAGTAAAATCAGATAACAAATAAGTTGTTTCTTGGATAACTAAGGCACTACCAGAGTGAAAAAAATTACAAACTGTGAGATATTATAGAATTAAATTTAAATTAATTAAATGAAATATTACACAATCACCAAATTTAGAATAATTCTAAATTTGTATTATATAACAATTATGGGGTCGAGAGCAGAGTTAACCTTTGACTCTCCATTTATTCTGTATATAACTGATGTATGTGTGTTTGTGATTTAGTTTATTTAAATATATTTTAGTGCAGATCTTTTGTCTTCTAACACACACGAAAGCCTCTTCCGAGCTTTTGATAAAGCGCCCATTGTCAATGATTAAGGAGTTGTGTCAGGAATACGAAATAATTTTGAAAATTGAGTTTTGTTAATAGTGAAGACAACACGGCTGATGAACTGAAAAGAATACCAATACAATTAAAACGAAGCAGTTGCCTTATTCCGCCCGACACTCAGCTTGTCCCGAGAATCGGACGGAGGCAGCAAGGTTGCACAGGGAAACTTTCTCGTTGTGCTGGGTCCCTTTTAATTTGATTCGATGCTGAAAATCGATATCGACAATTTTTCGGTTTTGTCGACACTGGAGATTGCCATTATTAGTTGCCATTATTAGCAGCACTTGCTAAAGCTTACATCGCACTGCCAATCTCTTCTGATGATGTGGAACGTCGATTCTCAATATATGGATTTGTGTTGTCATCATTTTTTTATACCCAATGGTGTTTTAGATTTACTGGAAAAATAGTTAGAGATTTTATAAGTTGAAAATAATATTTTAATTTTAACTCAACCTGGAGTAAGTTTCTCTAACACACATTACAAATCTTTTACTCCTTCGAAAACGGAAATTTTAAAAGTTATTTCGCAGTATCTTTCCCTTCTTCTGTTACATTGGTTTTAAAGATAGTATTGCTATAATCATATAATATTCTTCAAAAAAGACTATGGATGTAATAAAATTTTTTAAATAACCTTATGAAAAACCCCATTGATTCAATTTTTTTAAAATCAAACAATACCAACTTTATAACCCAATGGGTTGTAAAGTGTTCTCTTGTATTAATACTTTTTATTTATTTAATTTTATTTAATTTTAATAAAATAAACTTTTCTTTGTTTATTTATATAATCATGAATATTTTAAAATTATTAAATCATTAATAATTTCTATAAGGAACAAAAACTATCGAAATTCATAAGAAATTTGATAGTTTCATTAAAATAGCAAAAACTAAAGGGGGTCTCAAATGTATTATAGTAAAGTTATTCTAGGCAAAAGAAAATGTTTTTAATATTTGTAGAATTTTATATATTAAAGTATTGGTACTTGATGCTTTTTTTCGAGATATCTTGACATAACCTTTTACATTGTTTTTACAAAATAGTTTCCAAAAATATTAATCATGTATTTTTCTAATTCAGAAAGTCATAGATTAAAAACTTTAATCTATTTAATATTTCTTAGTAACTAATTTGGTTTTGTTTTTTTTGTATGAAACTATTATTGTCTTGTTAATCCAAAAAAAATTAGGTTACAAAAACGATGATTTTTCACATATTTAAAATATGAATGAAATGAACAAAAATTTATGATCATAGAATATTCAAATATAAAAAAAGTTCTATACAGTAGTATTTAGATTTCCAATATCAATTTTCTGTGTCTGACAAGAAAAAATATCTATTGAAAATAAAATGAAAAGCGAATAACATGACGAATTTTCCCCAACCCCCGCCCCTCAATTCTTTATATTATTTTATAAAATATAATAATACAGTACAATTATATCAAAATAATAATTCATGCATAAAATCAAGTACGAAAGTGCTAAATAAGATTGATTGTTAAATGATTATGACAAGTAAAAATTAAAGTCTATTATATAAAATTTATTGTATAGAAAGCTTTCTTAATTTCTTTGAGTGTTTCGAAACCTTTGTGAAAGATACGCAAATAATAATAATAACCCTCCAAAGGTTAGGAAACAACCACTTGCACCAAAAGACCAATTCAGAGATTTCGTTTTATCATATATGAAACCCGATAAAGGAGTACATATTAAAAGACCCATTGCTTGTACAAAAGATACCAATCCAAATCCGTTTGCGAAATCATCAAGACCTAAAATCTCTACAGTAACTACTGTAGTCAGAGTTGTATATGATCCAATGAAAAGACCAAAACCAATTGTGTATATTACCATTAGTGGGTAGAAGAACGCTACTTCACTAAATAGTAAAAATACTCCACTTAAAATTGTAGAAGCTGCATATAAAGCATATGTTTTCACTGATTTCTTTGATCCAATATATCCGAAAATTATTCTTCCGAGTGTATTTCCGATTCCAATTGTCATCAACAGGATTGAGGCCTTTGATTCCGAAACTCCTAGATCTAATGCCCAAACCTTTGTATATATAAACGCTGTGTCATAGCCAAGATTCGCACACAAATTCGCGATTAGTAGAAGAAGAAAAATGGGATCCTTCAAAATAGATAAATATCCTCGACCTTGAGAATTATCAACTTTAACAATCTTTTCTTCCGTATCGATTCCAATTTCCAAATCATTATTATTGATCTTTTCTACATTTTCGTCATTCTTTTCTAATCTCTTTTTGAGTTTTTCAGTAATACTCATCCCGAAAACATCTGATGCTGACAAATGTAAAAAGCATTTAGAAACATTATCCTTAGTTTCATTAAGTTCTTCTTTCTTCATCGCCATATTTTGTAAAGAATAAAAGAATAAATTATTTTTTTCCGTGTTCTCTTTGTTGAGATTGTTTGATAAATTGTTTGCAGATGAAAAATATGTAACATTTTTTTGGCTAAATGAATCTTCTTCTGTTGTTGAATCGACTTTTATAACTGTGTGATTAACAACATTTACATCCTTTTCTTCAGTCTTCTCATTACAATCGTCATTTTTTTCATTGCTTTTCCTTTTGCATGAAAATGGTTCGAATGTTAACGAACAAATAGAACATATTAAAAACATGGCTCCATAAATTAACATAGAAAATCTCCAACCATAATTATTAACAAGTTTTGTGAATAATGGAGTCAAAACAAATGATGCGATACCAGTTCCACTTGCAAATATTCCAAGAACAAGTGAAAGATGCTTGCTAAAATATAAAGTTAATACTAC
>MQRK01228661.1:41787-57247 GCA_001938485.1 Girardia tigrina
AGTATTAAACAATGTCTCGAAATAATAATTTCTTCGGTTGGTTTACTGATAAATTAATGTCTGAGGAATTGTAGTGCCTTTGAGAAATGATATTGAGACCAAAATTCGTAAACGAAATAATTGACGACAATTTAATCGGATAATAAACTTTTGTGACTCTCGTTTTAGGAATACTGTTATTTTGAAGATTTCAACTTCTGGTAAGTTAATTAATATTTCTGCTTATGAATGCAATTTTTTTTAATTGATTTATTTAATTGTGGTTTGAATTTGAATTGCCGTTGACAATATTTCATTTTATATTTGATAATTATTGTCAACGGTCATTTGATATTTGACGACGAATCTTCTCGAACGACAGTTCTTTTTGACTGAGAAAAATTTCTCTCTTTTATTGAACACAAAAAAATAAATAAGTAAATAAATAAAGGAAATTAATAGCATCAGTGTGAGTACTTGTAAGTAAAAATAATAATAAAATAACAGCGAGATCGGAGGTAAAGAAAATAATGTACATAACAAAACGAGTTGTATAATAAAAATTACAAAAAAAAATTAAATAAATGAATGAGTCACTGAAAATACAAGACACATGTCGGTATAGACAAAAAAACGAATGTCCAGGACATAAGTATGGCACTACAGTATTTAACAATTGATCAGATGTTTAAACAACTTTTTAAAATGTAAACAAATTAATAAGAACTATGAAATGAGAAAATTTCAAAAATATAAGTAATACATGTAAAGCCCCTGTCATCAGATATGTACCTGGTATTGTAGCTGTACATACCGATATTGACAAGCATCCCATTTATTCAATGATTATGAACCCTATTTACTATCCCTCCACATAAAATATTGTAACATATTTATTATCCCTATACATAAACAATTGTAACATATTTTAAGAAGTTATGTAACAATTTTATATTAAAAAATAACCTCTACGCTCCGAAGGAAGTTCCACACTTCTAATCGTCCAGAGCCATCCACACATGAAAACACAGCAGGATGTATTGGTGACCAGTCAACATCATAAACATAATCACTTCGATCGTCCAGTGTAAAAATTAGATTAGATGAATACTTCTCAGAATTTGACCAAAGTTTTACGGAATAATCGACTGAAGATGTCAAAAAAAGATCTTGACTACTATGTTCATTGGAAGAATACTTTTGTGTACTCACAGACATAATTGGCCCATGATGACCAAGTCCTTCTACATTTAAACATTCACCGGGTTTACTATTAAATATACCACTTTTAATTTAAAAAGTAAATCACAAATCGAAAAATAAAAACAAAAGAAATTTAAAAATTCGAAAAAATATATAATATTTTTAAACACTTATTTGTTATCCGTATTTTATGAGTATGTTATATAATAATTAAATGTTTATTTTATTATTTTATATTCAATATCATTTTGTATATTTTACCATATGTTTTAAGTTCCATTTGTTAATTGAAATTTACATCTCACCAAAATAATTTATTAGTTTTTTAATTTAAAATTTAAAATATTTTAATGCTAATATTCTTATTAAATATTTTAAAATTAAAAATGATATAATAAAGTAAATATTAAAAAATGAAAAAAAATATTATTTATTTAAAAATAAAATAAAATAAAAATAAAATAAAAATAAAAATATTTTAAAAATTAAAAATGAAATAATAAAAGAAAATCATAAAAATTAAATACGTATTTAAAAATAAAAAATATGTTTTTTAATGTATCTATTAAATATCTTAAAATTAAAAATGATAAGAAAATCATTTATAAATAAAAATATTTTTACAGTCATAACAATTTATATATTTTATTAGAAGTTATGAAACAATTTTAAATAAATTTTTAGCTTTAATGCGAAAATTATTTAATAAATTTGCAAGATTTTAAAAATTGAATCGAAAAGAATTTAATAGATTAATTTGTTCGAGATAATTAAATTAACAGAAAAATTTGTTTAAATATGTGAATTGTTGATATAATAATAAATGGTAGTTCTGAATTTGATAAAAATGAAAGTGGCACAAACGCTACTTACAATTTGCATATTTCATTTGGATAATATCAGTAGAAAATATAAAATTGATGATTGAAATTTAACATAATAAAATGCTATACGTATATTGCTGACTTTCACTTGTACATTATGAAAACAATTAGTAAAATAGAATAAGAAAATACAGATAAAACTAATATTAATCTCAAAAGTGTTTAAGTCCTACAAAATTTCTCATATAACATTGCGGTACTTTTTACCTGGATAATAAACATAACCAAATACAGGTTTATTAATTCATATACTTCTATACTGTTTTATCCTGATAAATAAATTTATTTAGTAAAAATTGACTTATTTATTTGTTTATTTTAACCAGAGATCCAATGGACCCAAGTGGTAGGTAAAACATATTTTTTGGAAGACAGGAGGTTAAAAACTAAAATTTGACAGCTCAGCCGGTACTTTCCTTCTTCGAAAGATATTCAATAGTTTCGTTCATTTTTATTTACAATATGATCATTTTTCCATCAGTTTTTCAGATATTTTACAAAATGAATAAGATATCATAATTGATAAGTGTTGAAAAAATCAGCATTCACTCTATTCAGTTTCATCCACAATTATAAAAAAAGTCGTGTTTCAACAGTTTAAAAAATACTGCAATCAGATTAGTCGAATAGAATAGTTTTTTTTCCGGTGAAACATTTTTTGAAAGCAATTTGACATCGATCATTATCTATGTATGAAGAAGGTTTGTGAATAGTTTGGTTGTACTAAGTCATATCATCTTCAATTGATATTGAACAAACAAATATAAGATATAAGTTTTCGAACCACATTAAATATTTTAACTAAAACAGCTTTGAATTAATTTGATTTATAATAAAAGAATATTCTTCCACAAGACTTAAAATTCTGAAATTAAACTCAATTACTAGATTATAATGCAATGGTCAAACATCTTTTGAGAAACAAATAAATAATATATTATACAATTTTATTTCCTTTATGTAAATCAAAACTATAAATTGATTCAACGTATTCTTATTTATAACTGGGGAGTATTAACAGGGAGAGTACATCTACCAAAATGAAGCGTCACTATTTTATGATCTAGATCAAATTTTAGTGAATCATTTATGACTTGATAAACATATCTCCAATATATTCTGTTAAAATGTTAGAGATACCTTATGTCGCCACATATGACTCGAGTTATTGTTCTATCCTTAAATATTAATATGCAATAGCCAATTACGAGGTTAACACTATTTAGTCAGGTATTTTCAAACCAAATCGCGGTATCTTAAACTCTTTTCATCGGCCTGTAGATAGATTGGATACATCCAACAATATATATCGCACCACCCACGCTGGTCTAGAGCCCCTTGTTTACAGCACATTAAAACTTCACGCAAGAAAACGAATTAATTCTCGCGTTGTACCATAAAAAGTGGTATGATAAGTTTACTCGTCTCTTGAAAACAATGTGTTAATAGTAACTAGTTTTGTTCTATTAAATAAAAATAAATTAGTTATTAATACAAAATTGCAATTAGTTAGAAAGCTAAGCTGATTAAAATAGCCCATCTTTAAAAAAATCCACAAGCCGATTAGATATAAATGTTACCTGTATGAAAATCAATTGAACAATAAGATTCTAAATACTAAAAATAAATGTTAAAAGAAAATTTAAATAAAATTTTTATATATACGTTTAATTCTAGTATAAAATAATTAGAGTATACGACCAAAGATGTAAAAAGACAAATGTTCAAATAGTATATTTTCAGTCAACTATGGACGATCACTGTAACAATACTTAATGATTTAAAATGATTAAAGTTTCAAATAATTAAACTATTTATTTATTATTTTAGTGTTTCGTAATGCAAATTTAGTAAAACTTGCGTCAACGTTAAAATATAATTATTCCGACACTCTACAAGTTGTTCCAAAGACATTCCGCTGGTAGTCTCTGGTAGTCATTATGGTGCTGCGCCAACATTTGAAATAATTCTGAGTAAATTTTTGTTCAACTCATTTTAATTCTCACACAATTCTTTTCCCAATTTTTCTTCAACATCATTCGATATTCGAATATCAAAAATAATAAATAAAAAGAAATATCAAAATTTCAATAATTAATATTTGATAAAATTCGTCTCACAAACAATGAAATCGTAAAAAATGTCTTTCAGTAATAATCAGTCAATCAGAAAAATTCAATAAATCAGTGAAAAATTTTGAAATAGATTTTTGATTCTCGTCTTAAAATTATCAAATGACACAAAACTTTTCGAATCAAATAATCAGTTGCCGAATCTCAAAAAACCAAATCATACATCATCGTTTCTGGCAGTCCCCAGGTTCCCCTAGAGACTGGACAGTGGTATGGCAGTCATGATTATGATGGGTCCATTTTAGTTTTTCAGATTTCTCCTTAAATCGTTGATTATCATATTTTCGGTTGTTAGACAACCTCAAATATTCTCGTTTCTTTCTTACTTTCTATGTATATATGTATGCATGGAATTTAGAAACCTATTTTTGAAGGTTTTTTACTCGAAATGTCGAATCTTATTGATATATTACCGCCTAATGATAAGTGGCTTACCTTATCTACACAGGCCACTTATCAAATTGCCAAAAAATTATGAATCATATATAAAAAGTAATATATCATATAAAATATTTATAAATATAGATAAAGTTTTTTGCCCATTATGTATATCAGACTTGCAATGGATTCTAGTAGTTTTTGATGTTAACAACAAAATTACCATCGTTTATAATGTCATGGGATCCCTAACACTGGAACAAGAACTGGCAATCAACAGCATCAATGCTAATCTTCTCTCCTTCTTTCGATTAGGAGGCGAAGGTTGGATCTTGAAACAATCCAGTGATTTGCCAACTTCACTAAAATTTGCAGAGAGTGGACACTGGATTACCAACTCTATATGGCAATTGTATCAATACAACCCCCCAACAATGATGTACGAGAAATAATTTACAACATCACTAAAAAGAAAGTTCAAAAGAAAATTAGACAACAAGAAAAAGCTAATAAAGAAAAGAATAACAGAGAATTGCGTTACAAAAAAATCTCAGAGTTATTAGTGGCTAACTCCGCAATTGAAGAATTGGATTCGCTCATTACCAACTACATTTTGCAAGCAAGAGTTAAAACGGTTAAAAATCTCAATGCATCAAGAAACATCAGGAACATTAGAAAGAAAACGAATGTAAAAAAAACATTACTTTAAAATAAAACCGAAAAGGCCATAGAAATAATTCTAAGTGACACTACTGTTGATGGATAGCTATCTTTGGAATATCTTACAAATTACGTCAAATCAAAAAGCGACTATCCTCCTGAAACAGACTGGAGCAATACACCAAACATCATACCTGGCCCAAAATTTCAATTTCAGCATGCCACTCCAGAAGAGATTGCCCACATACTCATGAACACCAAAAATACTAGTCCCGGTATATCAAAAAATGGCTATGCAGATATTGATTATTGCGACCCGGGTTGACAATTTCTGGTCACATTATTCAACAAAATCATTGATACGGGAGTCATTCCACCCAACTGGAAGAAATTCCTAACGGTAATGATCCCTAAACCCAGTAAGTCAGGAAATTACAAAGATATAGGATCATGGAGACCAATAGCCCTGATGGAATGCATTGCCAAGTTGTTCACATCTTGCCTATGCACTCAACTGGAACAATGGCTGGTGAAGAACAATTTAATTTCGAAGTTCCAAAAAGGCATCGGACCATCAGACGGGTGCGCTGAACACAATAACGTCATAAGAATTTTACTAGAGGAATACGAACATCTTCACATTGCATTCGTCGATCTATCTGATGTGTTTGGCAGCATTCCAATTATTCATATATTAGAAGTTCTCAGAAGAAAAGGTCTAGATTCATTCTCCTGCTCTCTCATTGCAAATCTGTAATAGGATTGCTCATCAACATATGCCTGCAATGATTGTACGACTGAAGACATATCAATCAGGAAGGGGGTTAGACAAGGATATCCGCTTTCAATGCTGCTGTTCAGCGTTGGCATTGATCCAATTTTGGCTGCACTACAAGATAATGATGCTTTTGGTATTGACACCGACGCTGGTAAGATTACTTGTCTGGCATATGCAGATGAGATTGTACTAGTTGCAACCAGCAACTCTTGTTTACTAGCCATGGTTTCATCAGCATGTGACATGGTTGAATGGACTTCTATGAAGTTTATCCCAGCCAAATGTGGATATTTATCAACTCCTCTTATGAATCAATCAATCAATATTAATAACATATCAATATCTATAGTCACAGATGAATGAGGTTACCGTTATCTCGGAGTAAAAAATAACCAAATCAATACTATTTCCATGGCAGAAAATAGAAGCGCATAGAATCTTTATACACTCACGATTCACCTTCTATTTTCGAAATTATAATATACTAAACAGGAAACTTACGGATTATGGCCACCACGAAATCACGAATCTATCTTTAAAAGCGGCCTTGACGTGTAAATTCGTCGTTATTTGAAAAGATTTGTGGAACGGTCCAAAATTCATCCAATGACAACATTTATGCTGACAAGAAAAAGGGTGGTTTAGGCTTAGTCTCTGTCCGAGATTAATACGCAATACAATCTATAATTCAAGCGTACAGAAACATGGTGTGCTCTGACGAAACATCGCGTAATCTCACCTTTATCAATTTATTCAACACACCAGTCAGAAATCACGGTACTAAAAAAGAATGGACACTCTCTGATTGCCTAAACTAGATCAACACAGGTGACATAGAGAATGGATTTAAATCTTGGTGGACCAAGATTCGGAAGTCATTCAGATACCTGAAAGGCATTAGGTTACAAATTCAGTTTGTCACCAACGAGCTAGCTATTTGTTTAAAAGTTCACATATCCACAGCACTGGAATGTCAGCCATCTCATTGGTAGAACACAACTTCAGCTCCAAAGTACTTTACAACGAATCACTATCCATCGAGGAATGGCGCTTTTTACACAGCGCAAGGACAAATAGTTTACCAACAAATTATAAGCCGAAAAAACAAAGATAACAATCGATGTGTAGGGCATGTGGTCAAGATATAGAAACACAGATCCATGTTCTATGTTGGTGTAAACCCAACAGCACTCTGATACAGGCGAGACATAATGCAATCTCAGAAATCGTCACAGATGCTTTACTTGCAGAGAAACCAATTTTAAAAATCATCATGAATCGAGAGTGTGATTGATCTGTGTCGGGAAGCCGAATTGATTTACAAGTTTATAACCATGGAACCAAAAAACTCTGGCTTATAGATATAAAAACCCCTTATGACACAATCAAAGCACTTAAAAATGCCAGAGATAACAACAAAAAGAAATATAAAAGTCTGCTAACTGAAGCAAAGGCGGCTCATAAAGGATGGACTGTAATATTAGGAGCAATTATTGTCGGTTGTTTAGGATCTTGGCCCGCCAATAATGACAACCTGCTTAAAAACAAATTACATCTTTCAGGTACAACTATAAAAAATCTAATCAAAATGTGCAGTGTCGAATATATCAACTATTCCAACTCGACATGGCATAAACACAATACCGATCAATATAACCCACTGATGTCAAATGCGGTGACGAAAAATCTTACCGACACAGTCCCGCCAGATGCACCAGCAGCCGGTTAATAACACTAATCTCCAACACAAGTCAAAGATGCTCTATACAGCGACCATAGCTTTGAGCATTCAATGCATATCCCAGGATATCTTTACGAATTTCAACTTGAAATTTGGTCACAATTTTCACCAAACTTCTCGATGACAACACACATTTTCACACATTCTCGATGACAATAAATGATTATGTGAAAAATCTGATCAAAAAACTTTTTGAGGTCTCAGAATTTGGAAAAAAACGGACCCATCGAAGTTCCTGAAAATATTAATTGAAAAAGATCTACTTATAAATTATAAGTAGTTTATATAAATTTTTTATTTTACTTTTTTTTAAATTGTTTTTTTAATTAAAATTTTGTTGGCAAAGTAGAGTTCTGTCAGCATAAAGAATGGATATAAAAAATTTAATTTTTTGATTTACTAGTTAAGTGTCAGATTAATAAGAATTTTATAAACGAAGTAAACATTCCTATTTGATATAGATATATGGCTTTATATTTATTAAAACTTTGGCATCTAGTTTATTAGGAATTTAATTTATTTAATAACTTTTGTACAGTAATTGTAAAAATAATACCTTCCGACTCTAGAAGCTACATAAACAAATCCATCTTCTCCGCCAACAACAAATTTATTTTCGTTGCTAAGAAACTCCATACATGTTGAAGTGACTTCTTTATTTTTGGAATTATAAAGTTGAAAACTCTCAAGTGGTTGATTAAGCATTTCCATTCTCCACGAACACATTTTACCATCGGTACTGAGGCTTAATAAACTATGTGCATTATTAGAACCAACAGTACTGAGACTAGATATTGGATGTGTATGAGCAGTCGCTGATAGCAAGGTTCTTTGAACAGGAGTTCTTTTATTGGATCTAAATAAAAAATGTTGATTAAATTTTATTTTTGAATATTTTGCTATGTTTATATATATAATGGTTTATATAGTGGTCTTATTCCATTCAAACTGGATTTATTTTCGAAATTCTGAATTTCGAACATTCCAAACAAAAGATAAATAAATTATTCATCAACATTATTATAATACTAATAACAATTAACCTACATGATCCAAATAAGAATTTATAAAGAGTAAGAATAAATCAAAATCCTTATACTAATAAATTTGTACATTGAACAATTTTATCATGACAAACTCGCAAAATAACTTTAATTATGAATAATGGTATGCATGTGTGTATGTGTGGGAGAACACCCCCTCGAAGTGTATATTTATAAGAAATTATACGGGAGAAACGATAGGACTGAATCCAAAATACAAGCTGATGCATATACCAGTTTTAATATATCCAGATTTTACAAAACAGTTAATATCGATACAATTGGAGCAATATTATCTCAGAAAGACGAAAATTACCGAGAAAAAGTAATAGCACACGGATCCCACAAAATAAACAAGCACGAAATAGGGTATTACATCACACGAAAAGAGTATTGATCAATTTAATATTTTACAAAGCACTATAAACACTTTTTGCAAGGAAAGAAATTCTCCCCAGAATCGACAACAAAACACTTACTTTTATGTTATCAACAAAGAAACCGATCACATCCCTATTCAAAATTGGATAAACTTTCTGTAACAACGAATAACAAATCTATAAAATTTATTTTTCACTAACAAATACTTTTAAATAGATATTATTTAAACAAATAATTATCTATATTTTTCATGTTAAATATTTAATTTAATAAATAAATTTAACATGTAACACTCCCCCCAGATTCTTCGTCACAAGAATCTATATCTACTACATACTCGTTCAAATAATTCGGTTTTCGTCTTTCTCTTTGGGGTCTGTTGCTGATTCTCGATTCACTTTGCTTAACACTCGAAGCTGATTCGTTGTTATTTTCCAACATGTAATCCGAGTAAGAGTTTCACGGCAGGTCTGGTTGTCTTGGTCGAATATCTGTTATATGCCGTGGACCGCAAAAACCATCACAATTTATTAAGTACTTTCTCTGAACCAATTTTCTAACGACAACGCCTCTTGTACATTGCTTTGTACATGGCATATTATTTTCTTGCTTTACCCAGACTAACTATTACTCTACGAAGTCTGTCTTTACCTTATTGTAAACCGGCTCCTTTTCAATTCTTTCGATTATCTCCAATCCGACTGGAATGTACTTGTAAAGTGCTAAACTAGGTGTCTCCTTTCCGTCAGACGGTGTATTGTTATACCACCATAAGGCTTCCATGATACTAATATTCGATCGATACGCAATTCTCTTGATTGTCTTATGATTTCTCTCTATTATTCCGTTGCAATTCGGTTGATTAATAGCACGGTATAGGACATGTACATTCCACTTTTCCATCAACTTGCTGAATTCGGTTGAATGAAATGTCGTAGAACAAATTTGAAAACTCTGTAACAATCGACTTGAAATCATCATCTTTGATTAGTTTCCATACTGCAAATCGAGAGGGTCCACAATCAATGATACTTAAGAATTATTGTTGATCAAATCTTGTGACATCCACTGCAAGTCTTGTCCAGTTTTCATTGACAGCTAATTTTCCAGTTTCCCCTTTTTATTGGCGCCGGATCAATAGATTGGCAACTTTGACACTTCGAGATCAAATCCTTTATATCCGTATTTGACACATTTATTTCCAACTTATCGCACAGATATCTCATTCTCTTTGCACCTAAATGATATCTGTCATTAAGTTTCTGTAGTTTGAATAGGTCATCTGTTACAGACAAAAGACAACTGATTCGTTTCAATTGTTTGGGTATTCTTGTCAGTTCATCAGCCTTGTTGTCTTCACTATTAACAAACTCAATTTTCAAAGTTATTTCGTATTCCTGACACAACTCCTTAATCATTGACAATCGACGCTTTGACAATCATTGACAAGAAACTTATTGTCGCCGAATGATTTGACAATTAATTATATTCATTAACAATCAGGTGTCTATTGTGTTCCTAATAAATATTATTCATCTATTCATCTAATTATTCTATAACGTTAATGCAAGAGGAAATTACACCACGATTTCCTCTTTTCATTACAAATATCGTGGTCTTTGCAGTTATTTTAAATTTATTGTCACGAAGATGCAGAAGAAAATTACGGAGTTTTTTATACTAAATAAATCTTATGAAAATTGTATTCCGTCTTCTCGTAACTGTTATAAAATTGAACGGCAGAATCAACAGATGCACTCATCATAGCTATATAATTTTTTGTGTTTGTGTATATTAGATTATTATATTGATCTGATTTAATTATTAATAGAATTTTAGCGATATGCGTGACATAAACCAGTAAATCGCAATATGGACACATCGATATCTTTTGCCAACGTACGCAACTTTTTATTGAATATTATTTATTTGATTCGTTGATTTACTGCACTAATATATTTAAATTATAAAAAAATAAAGCGTGTGACACGAGACTTTAAAAATTAGTAGAGTTTATCATAGCTGAACAATTCATATCCTAATGCTTTGAGGATTAAAAAAAGTTGTCATTGTAATATTGTTTTTACTATTAACAAGTACCAAGGAAATTTTGTTATGTAATATAAATGGACAATTTTTATATTCTTGTGATCTTTGATATTCAAGTTGATCGAAAAGATATGGATCGCTTCAGCATCTGAATTAAAATACTAACTTTGCATAAAAGTTCAGCTTATACATCGATGAATAAAGGTAGCAAAATGTGTAAATTAATTTAAGCTACACAATTTTCTGATCATTAACACTTTAATTAAAATTTTTTAGTCTACCAAAAATAATTTTAAAACATTTTCCTCAATACTATAGTATGCCAATAACAGATAAAATTAACCATTACCTAATATCCCAAATGACGATTTGGCCTGAATATGTTCCTCCAACTATTAAACTACTGTGATATTTGGCGAACATTGCTGTTATAATCGGTGACTGGTAATGCAAAACATTTTCCGGTTGATTTAACTTTGACTTGATATTCCATACCAAACAAACTCCGTCAGGTTCATGAGACACTACTTCATTGCTAAAATAACTAGCCAACAAATGTTCTGAGTGATGCGTTGACCAATTCAACCCTGTGACCACTCTATTCCAAGACCATCGTTCATCAAAAAGCATACGATTAAATTCAATAACTTTCTTAGAATTCAGCAAACTAAAATAAAGGTTTGTTAATATTCAACATAATTTTTTGTTTCATAAAGGAGAACAGAATATTTTTAAATTCAAAGTACTAAATATATTCATACATTTTTAAATTATTTTATTTTTTATTAGAGAAATTAAAATCCATTGATATCTATTGTTTGATTAAAACCTTTTTCCTTTAGCATAGACAGAAACTCGTTAAGATTTGAAATAAAAAATATATAACAAGTTCTTATTATTTGTGAAATTGCGAGGTTTTAAAGGGTGTCCTAACAAGAGCGCCTGGTTTAAATTTGCCTCTATTTTGTTAATACGAGTTGTACAAAGATTTTATTTTAACTGTTACCATGTACAGACTACGCGATTTAAGAACATGGAAAAGAACTCAAACTGACTGTGAGGAATATTTTAAATTTGTATTTGGAAATGTGTTTCTCCCACCCAGATGGAAAATTGATATTTTAGATGTTCACGATAAATAATTATTCGAGTATAATTTGAATTATAAAGTACAGTATAAGATATTTAAAAACTTTAAAAATATTAAATCGTTTCAAATTTTCATATTAAAATTTAAATAAAATAAATAGTTTTAACTAAGTTTTGAATTAAATAAATGTTCCTTCTTTCCATAAAATCATTTTTTAAATAAAATTAATATGTAAATAAAATTAATACTAAAATTACAAAATTTGAACGTTAAAAATAAAATCAGAAAATAATGAAAAATTTGTTGGAATAATTGTTTATTAAAAAACATTAACTAAAAGTTATCAATTTAGAACGATGTCGAATGACGAAAGTTTTGCTGAGAGTTGTCCAAAAGACAATTCTAATTGTATTGGAAATAAAAGTTTGAAAACCCCTGTTGGTGTTCTTAATACGGACAATGATAAATTATTATAAAACATATTACAAAATGGTGAAACAAGTCTCCCTTCCACTTTGTTGAAAATATTTAATTAGTTATTACACAAACTGATTGCATAATCATCAATTTGCTATATATAAGACAGCAAAATTATCGTTAATTCAGCCTGAAGATGGTTGAAAAATCCACTGAAATATATTGTGACAATGAAATTTGATTTTAATGGCGTTCTTGATTTTAAAATGGAGAAAGTTTTGCGAAAACAGTTCGCATATTACATCAAGTTTTCGGTCGCAATTTTTCACCAAATGAATCGACAGTGGGGCGTTTTTTTAGAAAATTTGAGATTAAATTTACGCTGATGAATCAGAAGACCATTGATCGTCGTCTATCATGTCGATCACTTGAAAATATAGCCACAGTCAGAAAATCTGTGGCCGAGAATCTAGGAACTTTAAATTGGCATCGTGGTAAAGAATTAAGGATTTCCAGAAACACTGTGCAATGAATTTTCATAAAAGATCTGCATTTGAGAGCGTACAGTTTTCAATTGATACAATAAATTAGGTCAAGGGGTCATGAGGAGCGCTGGAGATTTTCTGATTAGATGTTAGATTTCCATTGAATTAATGCGACTTTTTCGAAGAAAATCATTCTTTTCAGATGAGGCACATTTTCGACTCGACGGATACGCAAATGAGCAAAACTATCACTGAATTATAGAATTGGTATTATTTAATAATTTAAAATGTGCTTAGTAAAAATAATATTTATTATTTAAAATTACATTTTAAAAATATTTAAATCATAAACGTCTTGAATAGTGATAAATACCTTTTCTCATCTCCATAGATTCCAGAATAATCTGTAAATATGTCTATGTTACTCTGAAGGGTTTCTTCAATAATACAAGTAGCATGTTCAAAAAACTCAAGGAAGTTGTCAGATGATAATATTTCTTCTTTTTCGCAATCAGCAAGTTCACTAACTGAATATAGAATTTCGATATATTTTTAAAATTAACATTTAGATTTAAAATGCAAAAAAATATTTTTATATAAAGAATGCATAGACATAATTCTGGTAGAATTATAACCTAAATATATTAAATGCATAGATAGTTTAAAAAAGTGATTCTGAAACTTTTTGGTCCCTTTCGAGCTTTGAGAAGTCAAAACAAATTCCTGAAGTAATTTTACCACTAATTTAAGAATCAGATTACCGGTGTTCGGTCTGTTCATATCCGTCCTTTCATACCCAGGTCCTGTCCCAATGTTAGAAAAAAATTTATATCATCTAAGTAAAAATTTATTTCATTAAAATTCACTACATGTTTCACTCTTGACAGAACATCATCAGGTGGATCGTCCATTGAGAGAACAATTATTAAACATTTAAACAACAATCCATCAACTATCCTGACTGACTTTGAATTAGCAGCTATGGCTGTTTTTAGATTAAACTTTCATAATTTAAATGTAACGGGTTTCTATTTCCATGGGTCAGAGTATCATACACAAAGTGAAGGATATTGGAATGGGTCCTGCATACGAGTGTAACAAGGATACTCGAGGAATAGTTCGATGTCTAGTGTCACTGGCAAATGTTCCGGTAGATGATGTGATGGATACATTTTATGAAGTGGTCGATCTTATACCTGCAGACCCACTAATGACTGAGCTTGTTACTTACGTTGAATATACGTAAATTCGTGGGCCCAGGTCGCGGAGAAAACTATCGTCGAGCACAATCCCAATCAATAACTTGGAATAAAGGTGATAATGCAATTCAAGGCATTGCAAGAACAAATAATATCTGCAAAGGATGGTATAGCTCTCTACAGGACATATGTTTGAGTCAACGTCTTATAATGTCATTTTTTGGATGAAAGTCAACGTCCTCCCCCAAAAAATATACAATACTGAAAGAGAAAGTGAATAGATCAGTTCAAACCTATGCTCACTCTGATAGAATCACATTTTTGAGTAACATAGTTCTCCTTTCTTACTTGTAAAATGGTTATAATCTAATAAAAAAATAAACTAACAAAAATGTAAAAGTAGAAAAAAAACAAAAAAAACAATAAAACAACATGAAAAAAATAAATTAAATGATAAAAAATGAAAAAAAACAACAAAAAAATAAAACAAAAATAAAATATTAATTCTCTTGGAATTAATACACCTGGTATGAAAGGACCGGGTGTGAACAGACCGGGAATCAGATTACCACACTTTTTGGGTACAATTTTATTTACATTTTAAATCTTCCATTATGGGTTTAATAAATTGGACAATTTTTTTTTAAAAAAAATCAGCTGCAGACCACCAAACAGTCACCATAACCTTCTTTTGGTGGAGTTTCAGTTTCGGAAAGTAGTGAGGAGCCTCATCACGGTCCAACCATTGTGCCGAGCGTTGCTGATTGTCGTCGAGTATCCACTTCTGATCAAACGTCACAATCCGATCGAAAAACTGGTCGTTCTTAACGCGCAAAAGAAGCGTGGAAGACACCGCAAAACGACGATTTATTTGACTTTCGTTCAATTCGTGAGGCACCCACTAATCGTGCTTTTTCAAATTTCCAATTTGCTTCAAGTGCCGAGCGACGGTTGAGGGATCAACATTAAGCTCTTCTGTGACTGCTCGAAAAGTTGTGAGTGGATCGGCTTCGACCAGCTACTTCAATTTGTCGTTATCAA
>MQRK01228669.1:12427-24803 GCA_001938485.1 Girardia tigrina
AACATTTTTATAATAAAATAAAAATTTGTTAATGCCTTTTTTATAAATTAATTATTGAAAATGTTTTGAAGTTTCATACTATAGCATCAGCAATT
This sequence comes from Girardia tigrina, assembly GCA_001938485.1. Classification (NCBI taxonomy): domain Eukaryota; kingdom Metazoa; phylum Platyhelminthes; order Tricladida; family Dugesiidae; genus Girardia; species Girardia tigrina. Next base: position 12,523 of record MQRK01228669.1, read on the forward strand.
GTAATTTAATATTTTTTAGTTTTAAAAACTTTTAGTTTAAATGGAAGAAGAAGATTATTTATAAATATTTCAGAAATTATTGGATAATAATTTAAAATTTTTAAAATTTAATAAAAGATTTTTAATATTTGAAACAACTTTACTTTGTCCATTTTGAATTTTTCCTAATGTTTTAAAGTGTCTTTTGCATAGTCATTTACAGGAGTGTATCTCAAATCGGGAATTAAAACCCTTTTTTAAAAAAAGAAAATTTATCATTTGAAATAAAAGAGATTCTATTTTTACAATGTGACTTATGATCATGAACCTTACTCGATCTACTTGAATGTGAATGCTCACTAATCCGGGTTACAGATAATGTTTTGTCTCTCCAATGTACGAGTTTTTATATCTGTTGCAATTAAATTTATAAACCGATCAATTTGTAATTCTCAAATCGTTTTCTATTTAATTGAGAGGAAGCTTTGAACTTTAAATGTCATTAAAACCACTTTGTCACTACTTTGTTTTAATCATTTCTAAATCTCGTAAAATAAATAAAAAAATTAAAAAAAAATTGTTAAAATTTTAAAATTAGAATCTCTTCTGTTTCAAATGATTAGTTTTCTGTTTTACAGAAGAGCTTTAATTCACAATATGAGATATAATTCTGAGAATCCTTATTAATAAGACCCTTCAACAAATTAATACAAATACAAATGGAAAAATTTAAGCCATTTCAAATCTTTAAATATTTTATTAAAATAATAATTGTCAACATATTTAGATTTAATAAATATAAATAATAAAATCTTCTATTCAAACTAAAATTTTTAAAAATTGACAAAAATTAAATTATAATTGCTGATGATGGAGAATAAAACTTGGAAACATTATAAATGATCGATTTCTTAAAAAAGCTTTAACAAATTGATTTTAGAAGGCATCAAATTAGCGTTCACAAGACTCTTAAATACTAATTTAGCGGGTTAGCTGAATTGTCGTCTTTGAAAGTTTTTGTTATAATTTTTAAATGGTAACTATTATAATTTATTATTTATTGTTTCGAATTCGGTATTTATTTAACAATCGGTCGATTACGTTGGCTTCTCGGCGTCTTCCGGCGAAGACGCTGCACTAGCAGAACCATCTCGAAGCGAGCTATGCAGATTATCCAGGTCATTTTAAGGATTCACTCCGCTTCCAGCGCCATTTTGCATTTTATCAGCATTTGTATTATCACAGTAAAATTTGAACCGTGATTCAGATGAAAAGGAAAATTTTCAAATTTATACTAAATTAATTTAGCAATATAATTAGTAAATAAGTGATACAAATCGTCATTTATCCATTGAATTAGTATGTTATAAGTATATTCGTAAAACTTTTCACGAAATTTATTGTTGGAATCATTCAAATCCACATTATTTGAAATTGGTGTTGATTTAACAATTGGTGTACCTGTATGATTATCTGTCGATTACATCGACTTTCCGGCGTCTTTCGGCGAGGGCACTCTACCAACAGAACCGTATTGATAGACGCTATCTAAATTAACCACGTCCTCACGTAGATTCGCTTTGGTTTCTCTGCCATTTTCCGTTTTAAGTTTAGCGTAACCGACAAAAAGTAAACAAACAAACTAACAATTTTTTGATGTACCTCTCTTGAACATAGTATTAATTTTTACTTAATTAATTTTACGATACTCTAAATTTGAAATCCCTTCAAAAAGGTTCTCAATTTAAAAATTAGTAAAATTATTTATTGTAAAAATCATATTCGTTCATATTTTTCGTAATTTCATTAAGCAGTCGTTTTTTTCACGTTGAGTTCGTAATGTTTCTATCAATTCTTTGTGAATAATTTAAACTTTGCGACTACATTAAGTATTATAAGCAGTACTTTTGCATTTGAAAAAATTTCAAACATCTCCGCTTCAAATTCTCGGATTAGGTCGGCGATAATTTGACTAGAAAATCAATTATGTTGAGTGGTCTAACATCCGCAGCTTCTTTTACTATGTCTTTTTGCTTATTTTCTATATCATCGAGTGATATAAGTGGTTCAAAATTTAATTCATTTATGTTTTGTCTTAAAAGATAATCTGCTACGAACTTTGACTTTCCAGCGAATTTATTAATGTTACCGTTGAATTATGAAAAAAACATGTGTATTTTAGTTTTCTAGGATCATCCTACCCTTAAAGTGCATTTAATTTTTCATATCTTATTTATTTATTTATTTTTAGATGTAGAACACAAGGAGTATTTTAAAATGTAATTTTATGATGTTCAAATTTAGAAAAACCTAAATAAATAAATTTAGATCTATCAATAAGTGCAATTCAATAAAATAATAATAAAAGATTAAACGAAATTTATTTTGCCACTATATAATATCCAAATAAGTGTAAAAGAACCTCCGCTGTGTGAATATTTGTGATCATTCCCTGCATAACTAAATAAAATATACGATTTAGACATTAAGGCCATCTATGGGTTTGAGATTAATACCAAGATTTATTAACACGCAAAACACGCAATGATTTTTTAAACAAATTTCTGAGGAATTATGTTCTATTTTTAGCACAATCAAATATACTATTTGAAATATAAATACATAAATATAAATATAATTTTAGTTAATTAAAGTTTTTTTACTTTTAATTATCATAAATTTTAACTTAAATTTTTTAAAGAAAATTAAATCCTAATATATTTTTTATTTATTTATAATTCCGTAATTTCTATTATAAATTAAGTTTCTTCAGCAATGAATTTTATTTTCCAGTTTCATATTTTAAATAGATTCTTTAATAATATTTTTATGTTTATCCTTTCAAGAATTTTATTTTCCTAACTCAATCATTAAATATTAAATTTTCGGAATGATGATTTTAATACTTTAATATTTTAATAAAATTTCATTTTTAAATAATTCATTTTACGAAAATATAGTTATTCTATAAATTCATTTTTTACATAACTAAAACTTCAATTACAGAAATCCTTTTTTACAAAATATTTAATTATTCTAAAAATTAATTTTTACTTATATAAAACTTTGATAATATTTCAATTTTATTTTCAATATTATTTCAATAAACTGATTATTTAAATTTGAATAACTTATTTTTGTTTTGAGAATTAATTTTTTAACTTTAATTATTATTAACTTCTTATTATTTTGATATTGTATATTTTGCTTAATTTTAGATCTTCAAAAATTTATGAGTTCGCCCGAGATCCTAACAAACATATAAAACTATTTTACAGCCTTATAGAATTCATATCATTTGAAATGTAAAATTGAGTCCTATATATATATATATATATATATATATATATTGGCTAGTTCTAGAAGTCAGTATTGTCAGCTAGGAGCTCTATAACACTGCATCGATTAAACATTAAAAAAAATCATTATTAATTAAAATCATTATTAAAAATAGAAATTAAAAAATCAATTAGAGCGATGTCAAACGGTGAAAGATCTTGCGAGAGTTACGATGACTCTAACTGTGAAAATAATAAAAATTCTAATGAAAATTGTCTCTATGTTATTAAAAAAACTAAAATTTTGATGATTAGCAAATGTCTGAGAGTTATTTGTCGACTAACGTTTTGAAGACAAGAATGGCATCTATTATCATATTTGCTTGGGTCTTTAATCCTATGATTTGAATACAATTTTATATAAATTTCACGCATGGGTTGATGTGGAAAAGGTAGCCCAATTAGGTTGAGACATTCTTCGGATAGGTGGGTATCAGCATAAACTAATAACAAGAATTAAAAAGGACACGGCCGTAGAATCCCAAACCCAGATTCCTATCTAGAGTTAATAATGTTTAGTGAATAATGATTCAAGGAGTATCATTTCATAAGTCGTAAAAAGAATTAAGTACATAAACATGTGTTTTATTTAAACTAAAACTTCATTGACATTGTATAATATGGTAAACGACAAAGCGATTTCTACTCAATATAAAAGATATAAATAAATTAAAATTTTAATTGACCTTTTCAAAAATATTGAAATGCATTTTTATCATAATATCTTAAAAGTGATTTTATTAATTTATTTCACAAGAAAAATAATTTTTAGAAACCAAAATAGAACACAAATCTCTGGTTATAAAAATAACAAGTGTTTTGGTTTGGTTATCGGTTGGCCATATGTTTTAAAGACTTCAACGAAAAATTTAAATTATTTCAAATTTATTTTAATTCATCATAAAAAAAAGAAATTAAATGTTAAACAGATCAATTAAAATTTTTGTTTTTAAGAGTTTCATAATGTTGTCGCTCTCAAAATTGAACAGCTCCAAAATACATGATAAGAATATACATTGCCGCTCTTAAACGTGAACACAATTTATTATAGTTTGGGTTCAATTTAGAGAGCGATCTGTTTATCAAAAAAATTAAAATAATTGAAAATATTTATTAAAAAAATTAATTGCTGAAATTTATTTAAATTTAGGCTATTTATTTATTAATATTTTTGTTGAATAAAGTTATTTGTTTAATGAAAATGAATGGATTTCATGATTAAAACAGCCATGTCAACATTGCTGTAATTAATAAAAACATGCAAACTTGTGCATCAAATTTTCAATTTTCAATCAAACGAAAAACTAAACCTAAAATAACAAAAAAAAACTTTTTTTCGACTTTTTTTTAATTAAATAGATTTTAACATTTTCATGACATTAATTAACTGACTTTGTTTTAATTAAAATTATAATGTTTTTTTTTCAAATTTTATTTATTGTTTATATTTCAAACGTTTAAAAATTGGAGATTTTATTTTCAATTAAATTTGAGTTTTTAAATTTCAAATGAATAATTTTATTTATGTGAATAAATTTAATTGAAAAAAATTTTCTTAATAAATTACATCTAATTGTTTGAGATGTATACTTTATTTATGCTGCCATTCAGCTTCTTTAAGTGTCTGAAGAGGTAAAAATTGCTCAGTGTTAAATCTGAGCTGTATGAGGAATGATCCACAAACACTAGTCTAACTCTATAGACTGGCACATTGTCGTGGAGAATCCATAGGAATATCTACTTCCGTCTAATTTATTGGTGGTTGTTTCGAGTTGACTGTAAATGGAAATCCTCATCGATCATCAAATACAACTTCTATCCAGGCTGTTTCCACTCTGCTAACTCATGCTTTGTGCCCAGCAAACGCATACTGATTGGGTTTCATACTCCGATTAAATTTGCCAGGAAAGTCTCATCATGCTGATTCCAAAAGTCTTAGTTGTTCTGATTAGCACTTCAAACCCATAAATTTTTATTTGACGTGGCATGCACCAACACTGACGTTGATCTTCGTTAATAGAATGTTCATAGTAATTTGGTACTCTTCTTTGACCATTAACTGTGTCAAAACTTTCTTTTGGCTAACCTGAATTTTCTTTATCAGATATGGAGGTGTAGCCACCTTTGATATTTTTGACAAAATATTGTACATTTGTCAGAGATGATAAGTCATGTATGTAAGTTAATTGCAAAATATTGTAGATTTCTCTGCACGTCTTTTTCTGCAACACCAAAAACTTGATAACGCCGCGATATTAATTGCCTGAAATCATAGCATTCATGAAAATTCAAAATTTGCAAAAAATATTAATGCGTTTGATAAAATGAAACAATAGCCGCAATATAATTAATTTAATCACACAAAAAAACTAAAATTTGCAATTATCTTATTTTACTTTAGGTCGGATACTTATTGAATGCACCACGAATTTAGTGATTGTGTAACCAATACGTGGTTGTGTAATTTAAGCACACTTAAAAAGTCTTTTACAGACCCCTTCGCTCATTAATTTCATGATTTACAGATATGTTCTATAAGCCATAGAAAATTACAAATTTTGTAAAAATTGTTTTGTGGTGTTTGGATTGAAATTAAAATAATTTCCAAATCTCTTACATTTGAATTCTTTACTAATTTCAAGATAAATATTAAATTTGATTAGTACATTTATCAAAACTAAATGTTTGAAATTATTAAATGCGGAAATTTGCTAAAATTTACAAATAATGCGTTCAACACGAAATGGAAATATATCTATCATCTCTTAATTAAACATGATTTGTTATTATAAAATAAATGTCAAGTGTGAGACGTTGTCATCAATGATCTCCGCAACACGGTCTTTGTATCAAACTATTGTCTTTTCGAATGCTTTGCATCTCTCTTTTACGTTCCTGTCCAAGGAGAATTGAACAATTATTATTGTTTGGATTTCACGACTCCTGCAAATTGAAAAAATAAACGTTTCGCATATCTCTATGAATGTCTCCGCGTTGTCACTTACGGAATTTTTCAGGTAACAATCGGTTTGGGAAAGTATCCAATGCAGAGCTTGTCGCCGTGTTATTAGCATTGATATTATCTTCGACAATGTTTGATTTAAGGTTATAAGTCAAAATTTCACACCAAAATTTATTCGGCGAATAGAAATTTTTAATTAACTTCCCAAACATACTGAAAGTTTCAAAATAATCTCTAGAATCGTTATTATTTTTTTAGTATTTCCTTTTTTACAAAAGATATTCGAAATACTGAATTTTAATAATAAATATTTGGAAAAGTATTTATAAAAGGATAAGCTTTAAGGAAATTTAATATATAGATAAAAACTTTATTTTCAATAAATATTTAATTAAAAAAATCTATTCTGGCATTTTCAAAGACTTTCTGTGGTGGTGTATTGCAGACTGGTCACGTTTTAGTTTTTGACAAAGTATATTCAAAAGGAAACATTTGGAAAGTTTTCTTTAAATTGAGGATTAAAATGGGACAAGTCTTTGAGAGCTAAATGTATATTTGAATGAATTTTAACAAATAGACAAATGTTTCAATAGAATCAATTTCTATGTCAATATCAAGAGTCCACTCTATTTTGTCCATTATTGTCCATTATCCTTTATTGTCCATTCTTTTTATTTCTAAGTATAAACCATAATTTATTTGGACAAAAATTAGAAGATTAAAAGTATATATTCATATAATACTTTGAAAACTCAACCCTTTACTTTCAATTCAGATGCATTCGTCACAAAAGATAAAAGATTACAAGGAAAGTAAATACATTTCAAAAGTAAATACATTTTTTTTAATTCAAAAAATTTTTTTAATTCATTAAAATTGATTAAAATTTTTTTTTAATAATAATAAGAAAAAAAAGATTGTGAAATTATTGATCGAGATTGTAAATATATTAAAAGTGATAAAAATAAAACATCAACTTTTCTAAAAGAATGCTTAAAAACACAATTCATAATTGTTTAAATAATATCGGACATAATGAAAAAATAATAACATATTGAAAAGATAAGAAACAATGACATATGTTTCCTGTGTTCCGTAATAAAATTTTGTGTTGTAGATCAATATATTTTACTGTCATTTTCACCTGTTTGTTCGAGTGTGATATCTGAAAGTGTAATACGTATGGACACCCGATGCGTTGTCGCATTTCGAGGTCCGTCGGACAGTTTGGCGTTTAATCTCAAAAGTTTTTGTTACTCGACTATGCATGATGGCAGTTCTATTTTAATAGCTCATCCGCCAGCCCATCACGGTTCATTCTTTGATTTCGTTTTTCCGAACAGGGATCGATCATGGAACGTGAGATGAACAATTCGACCACTTGTGTTGAAAGATTTTTCACCACTTCGCTCGTGTCGGTATGGTGATCAACGGGGCCATTGTCCCTGTGTCGTTCTTCCAGGATGATCACCTGCACGTCGACAACGGGATTGCCGCTACTGATAACCACGTTGGCGAACTCGTTTACTTTACACCATTCTATAAAACAAACAAAAGTTCAAATCAATGGAAATATTCTGTACAAAGAATTCCAATCCAAACATAGTTTACAAAAATAATGTAACTGAATATATTCTAAATTCGCTTGAAAAATTTTGTTCCAAAATACACACCAAAGTAGACTAAAACTTCTCCAAACATTAATTTCAGACGTAAATTTTTAATCTTCTATTCACATTAAAAATTTTAATAGCCCAAAGTTTCTACCAAACATTTATTTTCCACTCAAAATATTTTAATACTTGAATTTTTTGACAACAACTTCAAGTAGTTACTTTGCTGATCTAAACCTTAAACACAACTGATTTGTTCAGGTGTACGTTATCATGGAGCTTGAAAATCTTTTGATTGTAGGGCGTTCGTCCTTTCTTATTGACCTTTTCTACTACATATGCGTAGCATATGTCATATATTTTAGCTTACTGATAATGTCAACAATAAGCATACCTTATGTATGATTTTAAGAGAATTCATGGGCTGAAGACTTGGGTTTTCCTTTTTTATTAAAATTATTATGGAAATCAGTAATGTCAATGCTTAACTTCAAGCTATTTATTATTTACTTAAATTTAGCAAATATTTATTTAGTAACATTATTTTTTTAGATTTATTGATATGAGATAAATATTGTTTTAGTACGTCATTTGAGTAACGAGTGATAAATGTATTTTAGTGCCAAAGACTTTTTTTGATTATTTATTGTGTTTATAAAAAAGATGAAAGTTTATTTGATTTGTGAAAGCAAAAAAATCAGGAAATGAAAAGTAAAGGAAAGACATTTAATTATAATATGGAAATTATAAAAACTAAAAATTTTATAAATCGATAGCAATTAATGATTGCTAAGAAATACAAAAATAAATTAATTATAAAAATATTAACAGTGGATATCGCAAAAGAATATTATCCTCAATTTTAATGACTTATTTTAATTAGTTGAACATTATACCTGTAGATTTAATTGTACTGTTAATTCATTTATTGAATCCGATTCATTTTTCCGTCCGTCATTTTTGCAAAAAGGCCAATTATTGGTTAAAAGAAAAAGAATAAGAAGTAAAATTGAATAAACAAATAAAATATTTGTGTTGAAAAGACAAATAATTAGAAGAAAGTACTTTATTTATTATTTCTTGCTGCTTCCCTTAGAAAGACAAAATTTCTTTTTTATATCTTGTGTAAATCGAAAAGTTATTTCGTCTTTCTACATGTCCGTTAATAATTTATTAATTAATATATCACGAAATTCTTTTTATAGCATTATTTATTTACTATATTTATATTCTCAAATAAGCTTTATTTCATTGATAGTGACTAACACTTGGTGACTTTCACTTAATCAAATCTTTAATCATAACAGAATTCAGTTATTGTAACTGGATACTGTTACTGAGACATGATAACTAACTTCTAACGGAATTGGTTCTTATTACAACTATCCGACAGTTTTCAACCTTGTGAGTAACTGTTATACAAATTAAAGTGTTTATTGTTAAAACCCGATTCGTATTTTACAGTTACTTATTCGATAGACTTGCTTATGGACAAAATCTTTAAAAATCTGATTTTACTATGGTGTCTCAAATGTTCTTTAGGTTACATGACTTCAAATATTTCTTCTGAATTTATCGAATTTTTAAAATTTGTGTACTTTATGAAACATTATGAAAGTTCTTGAAATAAAATGTTTGTTTTTTGATAAGTACATTAAATATTTTATGTAAGATGTATTTTTGAAATATTGAATTTTTACAAAATTTGTTGGGGTAGTTCATTTTGAACAGATGCGATGGTGAAAAATCTGTTTCACTCATATGGGCTTTATAAATAATACAAAAACCTTTGTATATCATTACAGTGTTCATTATATTTCATATTTTTTACGTTGAATACTTTATATAACAATTAATGAATCGCGTTAATGTAATTGAGTTGAAAAAGGAAATTAAAATAATAAATAAAAGAAAAAAATATTATTTAAAATAATTTTTCTATATAATACATAAATTTACAAATTTTATCTAAAAACAAAATATACATTATTTTGTAAAAAAAATAAATTGTGTAAAATATAAAAAATTTAAAAAATATATTTTTAATAAATAAAATATTTTTTTTATTTGAAAAATTATGCTTTTGAATTGGATGTGGTACACAATGATACTGTTGACCATTCAATAGGCTTAACATAAATTTCTTTAAAAAAATTTTGGTATCAAAATTATTCTTATAAAATTAATTTAATTGATATTTTTATTCGAATGTTTTAGTTTTTTTTAACTATTTTATTAAATTTTCCTTTGTGATATTTTTTTATTATAAATTAATTTTAAAATTAATTGTAAAAGTTTAATAATATTGGTAATAATTTTATTAATGATTGCCACAGTTTTATTAAAGGTGGTAAAAGTTTATATGTATCCCATGGACAACATTATTTTAATTAATAGAAGTTAATTATTTGTTAATTGAGTCCATACAATTATTATAATCAGAAAGTATTAATAGAAATTTGTGTGAAGTCAAAAAAATGACAGTCTGTCAAAAAATAAAATAAATTTATAAATCCAAATTTTTTATTCTAGAAATAAATCTTATTCAGAATTTTTGTTACTTTACAATCAGTACATAAATAAAATGAAAAGAATTTAAAACATTTTCAACTTTTATTAAGGATTCAAATTATTTGTTTGAATTTATATTAAATATTTTATTTTATATTTAATTTGATATTTACAAATTTTTTATTTATTTTGCTTTTTTAATTATTAAATATAAGAAAAAAATCGAATTTATTAAATTTATTTTAATTTTAAAATCAATAATTTTTTGAAAATTTTTCAAATAATTTAAAGATAATTAAAGAAAGAAAATTGTTGCCAAATAATTGTGGAAATATTAATTGTATTGAAGGTGCTTTAAACTTACGATTTTTTTGACTTTTTATTAAAAGGTTTATTGAAACCTTTTAATTCTTTTAAATAAAATGATTTTTCGATGAAAATTTGTTAATAACATTGAAAATTATTTCGTTAAAATGGTTAAAAATTTTTTTATAAAAATTCATTTAATAAATTCATATTGAATTTCTTGTAAAGTAAGTTAAATGCATTTTTATTTTATTATATTTTTAAGAGTGAATACTGGGAATCTGTAAATTAAAGAAACTATTTTTTAAAAACTTTAAGGAAAATGTTTTTTCCTGGCCTCAGAAACATTTTTACAATCAACTTTTGATTTTTATGCAAGATTCAGCGCCATTTTACGAAGCACTCCAGGTACAAGATTGGCTGAACAACAGCTACCCCTATGTCATCACAAACATGATTGAACTTAGAATCGACCTGATCTCATTCACCCATCGGATATTCGATATGGAATATTTTTGATACTAAAGCATGTACCAATGGTCATCAAACGATGTATCTCTGACAAAAGCGTTGGAAAAAGATTGGGAGAAAATCACACTAATAATACTAAAGAATAATGTTGACGATTGCCCACCACAATTGCACGTTTGCATCAATTATGATTTTTTTTTCATTTTTTCGTTTAAAATATTAAGGTTTTGAATACATATATTTTTGATTGGAGTAATCGCAATGTTCAAGTGAGTAAAATTTAAAAGAACATTACTAATTATAAATATATTATTCAGTACTAAAGGCGAATTTTAATTTATTTACTATAGGATCTTAATAATTTAAGAAGACCTTTATGAATTTCGATTGTTAATTAATGAGCTGAAGTGTCATATCGAAAATAGTTCACATAAACTACCATTCATAAAGTGAATCAAAGCCCTTCTACAGAACAGAAAACTCTTTGATGAAACAGAATATATTTTATTCTTTCAATATTTATAATAACCTTACTCGATTGATTGGATTGTGATTACCAATAATTGGAATTTTTAGATTCACTAGTTTTAATACAGTGACAGGTAAAATTATAAACCAGACTTTATTTAAAAGGAGGCTTTGAACATAGGATGTCATGGAAACAACGTTTTGTTTCATCATACCCACGTTGATTTTCTGATAGAACTTTAAACTTTCAGTGTATATTAACATTAGAAAAAATCACTCAATTCAATCATTGTTGAACACTGCAACTATGTGACGATTTTATCATCAAGCGACTTCATAAAAATTGATGCCAACATACCCTGGTGAAAAAGGTCTGCCGATTTAAGATGTAAATGGCATCGTTATTATTTTTAGAAACAAATCCCTGATAAAACCACTACTAACATTCTTTATGTGAATCATAATTAATAATCCATTAATTAATATTCAAATTGGGCAAAGTAAGGCTGTTTCAATTCTAAAAATTTTAATTTAAGTACACAAAAATGTTTCCTTTAGAATACAATTAGATTCTCAAAAATTAAATATTTACTAATAAAATTTATATATATATAAATTTATATATATATATAT
>MQRK01228686.1:14005-32227 GCA_001938485.1 Girardia tigrina
ATATATATATATATATATATATATATAATAGATTTATTACAATATCAACCAATTATAAAAAAAATAATATAAAATAATAATACCGATAAAATCGTTTTAATTTTTATTTTCCTTTGATCTAGCCTTCATTATTATTCATTTTATTTTTTATTTATTATTTTTTTCCACTGAAACAAGTCCTTCTGACCACAACCACAAAATAATTGCTTTCTCCTCGCTATCAAAAGTTTATCTTATCTCCAATTTTAACTTCCCAAACTATTCTCCTCGAATTCAATAAAAAAAATAATAATAATAATAATGTTAAAAAAAATCACTAGCCAATTTGCTCATAATTAATTAAAACAAAAAATTAAATTTAATTTTTTTTAATATAATAATAATTATTTAAATGAATTGAGAAGAAAAGAGAGAAAACGAAAATCAACCCTCAAAATGTTACGAGTTCCAGCGCTGAAGGGGGTCGGATTATGGTTTTTGTTTAAATCAATCATAATAATTATTATAAAAATATAAATAAAAAAACCGTTTTAGTATTAATATTATTATTATTTTCATTATTATTTTTTTGTCGATTCTCTGTTTTTTTAATGGGTTTGATTTCTTAATTATCTCTTGGAAATTGTTTGAAACTTTTTTCTTTCCGGCGGCAAAGATCTGAGAATTATTGGTTTACAATGAAAAAACCGGTTAATTGGTATGTTATATATTTTTTTTACTCGAATGATGATGCAGTAGTCATAAATGTCTTGCCAATATCTTCGATTAAAACGAAAAAAAAAATAAATAAAAAATATTTGACGGATAAGTTGTAGGACAGAGTTTTGCGATGTGCATGTTCATAAAATTGATGAAATATGAGCCGTTGTAATTAAAATCAGAGTACAGAGCTCTGGTATAATTAAAGATACGGCATAGATGACCAATCTTCATGTGACTTAATCGGCGAAAAAAAAAATCGCTACAACAAAAAAAGAAGAAAAGAGAAAGCGAAATATAAAGTAATTGATTATTTTTATTTAGTGGGAACGGCGGACTATTTATTCTCTGGCGTACGTACCGCGCTTTATTGCCACCTAGCATGAGATAGGGCGACATATTCTCTTTGATCTCGCCGCCGTGACAGTGCTGTGGCTGGGCCCCTACCGCCTGATTGTGTAGGCCGACCGGGCGGCATGCGTGCATAACCGCTCCGTGGTCGAATGTCATTGGTCATTAATGAAAAATAATCAAGATATTCTTTTTTTTTTGCTTTAAAATATATCATTGATATTCTGTGTTATACTTTCTTTTATTATCTATTTTGGTTGTTTTGTCTTCCGAACAGTGATTATTATTCTTCCAGGAGGATCAATTATCATTGTCGGGAAGAGATTGAGAATGGGGGTCGGAAAAACCAAATCTAAGTCGAGAATTATAAAAGTCAACGAAAAGATCTTATTGGAAATATGTACTTTTAAAATTTAATTAAAATTAAATTTAATTAATCAATTTTTTTTGATTGGAAATTAATTTTATTTTTGGAGGAAATATTTTTGTTTTGTTTTTGGTTAATTTGACGGAAAGATTAAGAGATTTATTTTCTTTAATTTTTTTTTCGTCGTTTCGTTTGTTGGGAGGTCACAGGTTTTATTTACTTTAACATTTTTTTTGTTTCTAGTATGACTTGAACGTTTGATTACGTTTAATAATTAAACGAAGGTTTTTTTTGGTGATAGACAAATATTGTCTCGGTAAATTCGTTAAAATAGAACAAAAAAAATAATAATTTTTTATGTCTGTTAAAATAATATAGAGAAAACACAGTCAATATAATTTTATTAATATTTATATTTTTTTTCGGATAATAAAAAATAATTATTGATAAATGTCAGACATTATTTTCTACTGTGTTTTAGCAGTTTCATATTTGTAAAAGATGAAAATAATCTGGTTTTTTTATTTTGAAATTTTTTACGTAAACAAGTTTTTTTTGGGAGGGCGTCTTGTTAAAATGAAAAATATAAATATATTTATTACCCGGAAATCTCGTTATAAGCCTTAAGCTTAGTAGAGAAAAAAAGTTTTTTTTTCAGCTTGGTAGAGGCTTAGTAAAGAAATTAGAAAAATTAATTAAAATTTTTTTTATTTTAATATAAAAACTTAAATCTGATCTTTATCATCATCTTCTTCATCATTTCCAAAGTTTCTCTCATCCGTTAAAATGTCAATGAGTTGATCACGAATTTCTTCATAATTAGTTTCCATGTCATCATCGTTATCATCTCGGTCTTCTTCGGAGACTTGATCAATTTCTTCTTCATCATCACCGTAGAATTTGATTGTTGTCTTTTTGAAACCACTTGTAATTGTTGAGACTGGAACTTAATTCCATGCTTCTGAAATCCATTTTGTAATTTCTTCGTATGATACACGCTTTAAATTTCCAGATTTTGTATAATTTTTGTAACTGTTTATGAGCCAATTTTCCCACCTGCTTCGAAGACGTGATTTGAACGATTTATTGACACTGATATCTAAGACTTGTAGTTTTTTTAGTTAGACCTCCTGGAATCATAGCCATCAAAGTACCACTGCGATAAAGATTTTAGATAAAAATTCAGGTAGCGGCTTAGTAAAGAAATTAGAAAAATTATGATGACCGAAATTATTTATTAATTTATTTTATTTTTTTTTCTTGTTAAAGAGGTTTTCAGATAGAATATTTGTATGGAAATTTAAAATTCAATGCATTATATTAATAAATTCACTAAAAAATTGTTCTTCAAACGTTTCTTTCATATTTATCTATTAAAATCTTTTATTAAAATCCGTTATCAATATTGTTAAATTTAAAACATTTTCAATTATGACCAGTAAATACAGATGAAGTATACCAAATCCTTTGAAAGATACACGTTTTATTCTTAGTGTATAGAATATGATTACTAAAAATATAATATAACGTAACTTAAAGACAGTAAAAATTTTATATAAGTAGTAATAAGAAGTTATATTACGCTAACAGGTCTCCACACCATTTGATGTGCCGCCTGACCCTTGACCCTTAATGTTGTCAAGTCATAGTAACACCAAATTTAGTCAAAATAATCAAAGTTCATTTTTCTTCCTTCTAACATTTATAAATATTTTAATATAGATAGCGTAATAGATACAAGGCCAGTGGTTCTATTAAAGCAAAAAAAACCTTTATTACGGAACACGCATTTATATTTTTAATCGAATTATATTTGTTGAATGAACGAGCTTATTTTACTTTCAACACAATAAATAATTTATTATAGAAAGTCCTAATTTAGATTATACGAATCATTATTTAAAAATAATAAAACTCTGGCAATATTAACACATTGTATGTGGGACACGTACTAGTACGTTTTCTGACGACTGAAACTGGAGCCCCGGTCACGTATTAGTACGGGTTAGTGTAGCAACATGGTTTGTTCGTGAGTACAATATTTACCGTGTATACAGGAAAACGAAACCTAATGTTCTTGTCTACTACACAGATCCTGGAAAAATTTAGACACATAAAAACTAGTTTTTGAATCAGAGATTTAACTGAATAACTAAATTTACTCGCAAAACGCCCACTTCTGGTACAATTCTACTGTAAAATGTGCCCGCACAAAATGTGTTAATAAGCCTTAAATATTGGAAAACCTTCTAAGACAACACAAAATGAGTATAATTAGTAAGTAGATGAAAGTAGAGTAATCAACGCTAACTTTCTGCATTAAAAATTATAAAATCAGATCTACGGGCTTCCATGAAGAAGGATTCGATAGAGGAAATTCTGTTTTTACGAACCAATTTGTATTGATTTAGTAATCATAAAACTTTTTCTTTAAAAATAAATAAATATTTAGATAATTTTATCCAATTATCTGATTAATTAAATTTTATTTTATTTTTCGTATATTGCTGTATATTAAACTATACACGGACAACTAATTTGTAACCAAATTGCCAGTGTAAGTAAAAATTCAACCGAAAATGTATTAATACATGTTCATTATTTATATAAAATAAAAAGACCCGGAGCTGGAGTTCGAGAGTGAGTTGGAATCTGAGTCAGAGTAGAAATCGAAAAATTTAAAAATATGAGATTCAGCGTCGGGGTCGGAATAGGTAATTTTTAGTAAGATTTTGCTGCCATAGTTTTATGGTCAGATGAATAAGGAGGCCATCTAATATGGTCACATCTTTCAATCCAGTTACGGAAATTATAATTTCAACTGTGACGAAATGGCCGTGAATGTCATTCTCTTTGGACCAAATAAAAGGTACGCCTAATTGATCATCAAGAGGTTTGAACTGATCTTCCAAACCAACACCATACTTTTATTTTGCTTTTCCTGCTGTTTTGCATTATATAAGAAATCAAACACTTATTCATTTATTTTGGTTTTTCAACGTCGAAATTCTTATTTTTTCTGATAGTAATTAGAATGTTTTAAGAATGTTATAAACTTGGAGTACATTTTTAGAAAATTGAGAATTCTAAGTATTATGTTTTGATAAAATATCGAAAAAAACAACTTTCGTCAAAGGACATTCATATCGAGGAAGAATGTTTGATAAAGTCCATTGTATCTTTCTAACGAACAAATAGTTGACTTTATCCGAGGAAGCATTCAAGAAAGGTTTATCAAAGTAGTCTGAATCACTAGTTTTGTAGGCCAAGAAGATTATGACATATATTTTTGATTCGAAAGTTATATTGCCTAAATTATCGTTAGAAGGATTCACTCAGGTCTTACGGACGCAATTGTGAACTGAAAACGATAAATTATGTATCATAAATCCACTGTGCCTGTTCATTCGAGAGGTATTGTGGTTCAAAAATGAATGAACCAAAGCCTTCATTAACGACTCATCTACCTTTCTTTGCACCGGCTGACTTCAGTCTTTTTTCTAGTTGTAGTTGACCCATCTCAGAAAACAATATTAAAAACTTCAAAACACACAAATAATTGGTTGGAAATATAATTAACATTTTATTATTTTATTTTAATTAATTAATAAATTCATTAATAAAATATATATTGAACACTAATTTGATATTTTTGAAAACTAATTTTGTTAAAGCTTTTTTTAAGAAATTGATTATTGTACATGTTTAGGAATTTCGTGTTCCATCATCATCAATTACAATTGATTATTTGTTAGTTTTGTAAAATTTTAGTTTTAATTGAATAAGTTTTTAGATTATTTTTAATTATTCAAGACATTATTGGATAATAATGGCAAAATATTTTTAAATTTCATTAAAGATTTAATTATTTGAAAAGGCTTTACTTTGTTCATTTTGAATATTTATTAATGGGTTGTAGAGTCTTATCAATAATGAACTGCCGCTCTTAATGTGAATTCTAATATTAAATTCACTACAGAATCGGAAGTAAATAACAAACTTCCTTTTCTTGACATTCTTGCCACTAGGATGAATTGGAAATATCGTAATGAATTATACAAAAAGACAACAGATACAGGTCTCTACAAACACTACAGAGCTTTTGTGAGGAGAAATATAGAGTGTATGATAAATAGCTTAGTTCACAGTGTTTCGAATTGGTCTTGAAATTTTAAATCACAGATCATGGTTTAAATATTCTTAGAGGACGCTTGAGGGACTACGTGTACATAAGCAAACAGCTAGACCACAACATTGGACAAATTGTGTACACAAACACGTGTTAAAAAATAACTAAATGAAGAAAACATTGAAGGTCACAAATAAATGATAAAAATACCTTATTATGAAGGATATAAAGCATTTAAGAAGAGTATTTTCAAGAATATATGTAGTGTCAAAGGGGTTTCAATAACATCAAATGTTCAAAGCTCCCACTCAAATAAATCAAAAAAGATTTGTGATTTGCAAGCTAATCTGGTTTATAAATTTGATTGTTACGGGTGTTAAAACTCGTTCACATCGGAGAGACAAATCGTCATCTCAAAACCCGGATTAGCGAGCATTCAAAATCAAGTCGATCAAGTATATATTATATAATAGAATAACAAATATAATATAAATATATAGAAAATATAATTTGATTAAAGCTTTTTTTATATAATTATTGGATATGTTTCGATTTTTACATACATCATCATCAGTAATATTTAGAAATTTAGTTAAGAATATTTAAATTGTTTTAATAATACAATTTGAAAAGGTTTATTAACTTCAAAAGGAATATTTAGAATTAAATATTATAATTTATTAAAGTATTATGGGGTAATAATGGCAAAAAAATATCTTAATTAAAAATTTTAAGTATTGAAATAACCTTACTTTGCTCATTCTGAATGTTAATTGATGGGTTGTAGTGTCTTATTCATAAAACTGTCGTTCGTAATGTGAATCGAATTCCTTTTGTAGAATAAAAAACTCATCTTTTGAAATGGATGAGGTTCTGTCCTTACAACATAACCAGTGATCAAGAACCTTATTCGATCGACTCATTTGCGAGTGCTCGCTAATCCGGGTTTTGAGATGACGATTTGTCTCTCCGGTTTACGAGTTTTGACACCCGTGACAATTAAATTTATATACCAGATTAGCTTGCAAACCACAAACTGTTTTCGATTTAAATTCACAAGTCATTCTTACAAAACCTAAAATTTAAAATCAAACTCAATGTGAATCTAAGTAAGCTAATGAGAAATTTTCTTTATTAAAAAATCGAATTCAAAGTGATAAGATCACTGACTTTATTGGGTAAGAGTAATAAAATGAAGCAAAAATATTTTTTAATATTTATTCCCTTTCAGTTGATTGATTTTCACCTTAATTCGATTCATCTGAATTTAACAATTGTAATAATATTTGGGTAATAAATTTTTGATAACATAAAATTATAAATTATTACTTATTTTATAAAAATTTAAAAGTAACTGACTTTTTATTGCAAACTATCAGGTGAAATGTAAAAAACCTTTACAAAATAACTAAATTTTTAACTTTTTTTTCCACGGGCGACTTACCGTCAATAAACTTTCTACTATATACATATGTTTTTTTCTCATTCCATTTGTTCTTAAGATATTTGATTATATAAGACATTTGTATATAATCAAATATCTTGAGAACAAATGGCAATGAGAAAAAAACATAATGAATAACAATACGTTTTATAAAATAATCACTTCTAAAAAGTATTTTTAAAGGAAATATATAATGTAGAGAAAGATTATTTAAATAAATAAATTAGATAACATTAGTCTCACAATCAATCTAATAATCCATGAGATTTTTTACTATTTCTGGGATATTTATATTTTTGATTTGGGTTGAAATTTTCAATGTTATTTATATCTGTTTGTTTGATCTCCTACAATCGGGACATGTTGAACTCGACGGATCAGATCAATCTTCATGAATAATAAAGTGAATAATTAAACCAACAGTTGTAAATATATCTTTAATACAATAAAACTAGTCTAGATCGTCCGCATGTATAAATTATTTCGTATAAATTGATTCAATTTGAATAATGAAAGAGATCTCTAAATCAAAAATATATATAAAATACAAGCATGCTCCATTGCAATAAAAAGTTTAAAAGATCTTTATTACAATTATTAGTTGCATTGACATTATCTTTGATGATGGTTGATTCAAGATCAGAATTCATAATTTCACACAAATATTTATTAACCCCTTTACCGAGTGTCACGAGTTAACTCGTCATATGAAATCTTGGGCTTAACCGTACATCACGAGTTAACTCGTCTTCAGATATATAAAAGTCGTCTGTGTGCCGCGCGTCCCGAGTTAACTCGTCCTGATACAAAAAAGCATTGGATTTATCTTTGAAGGAAGAAATATCTGGATGATCGATATTAATTTAAAAGATTTTCGATTTTTGATGGGTGAAAATTTTAGAGCTTCACTTTTTATATTACTATCGGGATTTACATCCCGCCCTTAACTCTATTTCTAACCAAAAACCTAACTGTAAAAATATTTATGGCTGAGACGCAAAGTCCAGTCATCTTAGAGTATATACGGTATTCGATACGGTTGTCGGGTACCTGAAGCAGCTACTCACTCGTTTCAAAAGTAGGCTTATGCAGCTTCCTTTTCATTATTCAACTCGAAAGTAGCATGCCTTTTAGGTAGTGGATCTCGAACGATTCTACTATCCTAATGGCAATCGTCGCGCATTTAAGCATAGAGACGAAATTAGCCCAATATAGTTTGAACATTGTATCCTTTGAACATTGTATATACCAACTTGATAACATAGTAGACTCTGAAAAGTGTGTTATACACATTTTAAAACTCATTAATGTATAATGTACATCACAATCAGCATAGATTTAAATTGTTCGACTCTGATTTCCTCTGTCTGAACAAACTTTGCAGCGTCTTCTTGATATTCTTAAAGAATCCTCAGTAAAATGCAACAATCTTGAAGATCGGGTTCAAAAGATGGTGTTCCAAAAGGGTTTTTCCAAACTTTTCAGATGTTTAATTTATGATTTCTAGTTTTAAAGCTGTACTAGGGTGATTCAAAAGTTTTTTCGTTTTTCTATGCCTTACATGGTAACAGTTAATTTAAATGAATATTCTATTTTGTATAGTGTTGGTTTATTCATTAAAAGTTTGTTTGTTTACTCTTATAAGATTATGGAGAGCGAAAATATGGAATTCGAGTTCTTTTGCGAAATTACTGGAAAAAGGCTTCAAAACAGCTGCCACAGCCCGGGAAATATGTCTAGTAGAAGGAGAAATTACGGTCAGTGTTCATGTGTCACAATTGTGGTTCAATTGACGTTTCTCAAGTGGTGACGTCAATTTGGAAGACCAACCTCACTCTGGACGACCTTCTGCTGTTGATGATAACACTCTATGTCAAACTGTGGAGGAGATTTTCAGCAGAGCTTGGTCCTTCACAACCCACTCTTCAACGTCATCTTCAAGTCAATAGATGATGTCGACAAATTCCTCACGAACTGACAGTCACTCAAGCACACCAACGACTTGATCTCTGCAAACAATTACTTGCTCACCCCCATGACGTGCGCTTCTTTAGAAGGATCATGACCAGGGATTAAAAGTGGATATTTTCCGTAATCCCAACGAGGAGAATCAGTGGCTACCCTTGTATGCCAGCCTAACCCGTGGATAAACATGGACGCATAGATCGCGAAGTTTTGCTTTATGTATGGTGAAATTATGAGGGTGGTCCACTTCGAGGTGGTTCCGGAGGGGTGTACTGTGAATACCAAACTCTACACTCAACAGCTACGGAGTCTACGCCATTCTCTGTGAGCGTCACATGGCATTGGTCAATCGCAACTGAGTTATTCTCCAACAAGACAACGCTTCGGCACATACTGCACGTTTGAATCGTGATAAGGTTACACCCTGCTTACAGCCCCGACATTAACCCCAGCGATTACCACCTCTTTCAGGTAATGACGCATTTTATCAAAGGGTCGCAGTTCGATTAAGCAGAAGAGGTTGAACAAGGGTGTAACGATTTCTTTGCTTCCAAAACGACAGTTTGGTATATTCGTTGAATCAAGCTACTGGCTGAAAGATGGTTGAAGATCATCGAAAATAAAGGCCTGTATTTCGAATAATAAATATGTTCTGTTTACATGCTTTGTTATCTTGAAAATATGAAGGGAAAAACGAAAAAAAACTTTTTAATCAGCCTGGTATAAAGAAACAGCGTTCAAAATAGGCATACAGAAAAGCCGTTGTATTGCATCAAGACGGCGCAACACAAAAACTTATATTAGCAAAACAGGAGCTTGACTTTGGTACACTCATGCATCGTTGTATTCAACTAACCTTGCACCTTCAGATTGTCATTTATTGATGTCTTTGCAAAATTCACTGAATGGCAAAACGTACAATTCTGCCTGTAAAAATTCATGCGTCTCAGTCTTTTTTTCTGAGAAAGATAAGACCTTCTGGGATGGTGGAATCAGTAGGGGTAAAAGGATCATTGATAAAATAGTACAAACACTCCTTTTTGATATTTAAAAAAGGACCGGAATTTTTGTTCAACCCAATTATATATAATTATTTAAATAAAAAAATATTAAATAGCTATTAAAATCAAATTACTTTATTAAATACTATTTATAAAACCATAATAAGGCTGATAAAACAATTATAATAATTAATATAATTATTTTTCCATTATTAGTATTA
Organism: Girardia tigrina; assembly: GCA_001938485.1. Lineage (NCBI taxonomy): Eukaryota > Metazoa > Platyhelminthes > Tricladida > Dugesiidae > Girardia > Girardia tigrina. Next base: position 24,183 of record MQRK01228686.1, read on the forward strand.
TTATAACTATTGAGAAAGAACGTAATAGTTTCCCTCCAGAACTCCTTCCACAATCAAGGGATCCCAATCGATAGTTTCTTTCCTTCTTACTAAAACTAAAAGGCAGAAGTTTGTACAAAAAATCCTTCCCGTTTCCCCAAAACAAAACGTAATGGAGCCTCAATAGTCCAAGGGAAAATATGCACATGAAATTATTAAACCGGCCTTTTTTCGTGAGAGTTTAATATGTCTTTTTAAATGTGTTTTATTTAGAAGCCACATTGTCAATAAAAATATTTCCACGTTTGAATTTGCCGAAAGAGCGGGCATTTTTCTTTGAAAATTTTTTAACTTTTATTGCTTAATCCCATAAATTCTAAATTTTACATTTTATGACTTAAGAATTTTCAACTGCTATAGGAAATCCTGCAAGTAAAATATAATGAGGAATCTTTAATTTATTTACAGTGCAAATTTACTGCTCAATTGTAGTGCACTTTGCGGGGCTGTTTCATTCCGTCGGCTAAGGCTTCTTTTAGCTCTACAAAGCCCGCCATTTAATGCAAATTTTATATGCTATTCCGAATATTAATGTCTTCTTGAGAGAGAAAAGAAATGAAAGAAACATTCGTTTCTTTGAAACTTTAAATGCTTCTTAAAACATTTTTTTTAATATGTGAATACTTTTCTTGAGAGCATTCACTCGTCATATGGAGGAACCTTGTAGTGGACCTTGCTCCAGGATTTGATGAAGATTACCTTCTTTATATTCAAAACCTATATTATTTGTGATAAAAAATGATAATATGGTTATTAATGTTAAGAATCAATAAAACAATATAATTTATCATTTTTCTAGAAATTAAAAACAAATAAACGCCATTTCAAAATATATTTTAGGATAATATATTTCGACGGTTTAACCGTCATCATCAGATCACTGATTATATTCTTTTTTTATTGCTTTTATATAAGAAATTAGTGATTATGCAATCACTTACGTAAGTCTAATTGAAAACTCTTAACAAATTATTTGAGAGTGCTGTTTGAACATTGATTCTAGGATCACATGATCTTATCAACAATGCTTCACATGACACTCTCTCCAAATAATTTTTAAAATGCTTGCACAAAATCTTAAAATCATTTATGCTCATATTACATTTACACGTTTTTTTATGCTCAGCAATATTACTCTTTCCCCCTTTTTGACTGTGTTCTTGGACTCGTTTGCAGAGATGACGGGCAGTCAGTCCCATGTATGTGGCATTGCACCCATTACATGTGTATTGATAAACAATGTCCGAACACAATCCTAGAGTTTCAAGTTTATTTCTAGAAATTGTTATTATTTTAATAAAACGTATAAACATTTTCCTGTTCAATGATATTGTAGTGTCCTTTTATTCTCAAAGGTTATTATAAAAAAATAAATAATATAATACTTTTAAAAGCACCATTTGGTAATTTGGGACCAGTACCGTTTCGGGAGCAATTCTTTACTCTGTCACCTCCAAACAGTTGGCCCAGGCAACCTTATAAAAATAAAAATTAATAAATAATAATTTTAATTAACATAATATAAATTAAAGAATTAATACAAAAATTATTAAAAAATCAATAAAAGCATAAAAATAATAAGAAATGGAAGTAAATGATCTACTGCTATAGAAATCAGAATTCAGGTGACGTTCATCTCGCGGATACCCTGGTTCTTTTCGATAATGATCATTATTAAATGCTTGATGATATGTTGGCCACTAGATAGTTCTGCGGCGACCGACACTACTTATTTGTATGAAGACTCGCTGGCGGGCATGATCGGTCGGATGCAGTGCCCACCGGTGGGTACGTTGGTGTGTGCTGGTACTGCAACCGGTCCATAGCGGTTCTTCGAAGAGTGTCACCAAGTACACGGCAGAGAGTGGGTTGGCCGTGTCGATCCCGTTGGAGGCGTCGTGTCGGTCGGTGGTATCTCGACAGTTCGATCGTGACAGTGCCGAGTTCGGTAGGACCGATTTGCCACTTGGTCGAGTGATACGGGTTCCGCTCCGTGGCGTTTCTCGTCTCATAAGATATACCGTGGAGAAGAGAACAAAACGAAACCGCTGTTAATAACATTTATTTTTCACAGATAATTCCAATATTGCACAAGATTCAAGTTATTCCAATATAAATTCTCTTATTTAAACAACTGTTAATAAACTTAATACTGTTAATATTTTTTCAGTTATTGTTTTTCAAATCATTTTATTTTCCGAGCACCACACTTGTCAAAGAAGGGTAGGTTTAATTGCACTTTATATGTGTATCGCAAATACCAATTCACCGAGTAAATCTCTTTCAGTGCATATAGAACCTAAATATAGAGCTACTTAGCTAGTCTGAATAAAGTCACAAAAATATATTTCATTAAAAAATCTTTTGGTAGTTTTCAGGTATCTTTGCATCTCATAATAGATCTGTGGTAGGTTGTGAGAAGATCCGCTTATAAGAGCGGATATCTTTAGTAACCAGAGTACAGGAAAATAGAAATGATGAAAACATTTATCGATAGGGACATACAGTAATGTATTAATATTTTGATGACCAGGGGTGGGTTAAAAAGGCTTTATTAGTTTTTATCTTGAAGCAAGTCGTGCTTATATTCTTTTTGAAGTATCTACTTCTTTCCAAAGAAAAATAGGGATCATGTAAAAACACAACATACATTAATTCATTTATTACTGTATAAATTTACATAGAGGATCCCATGAAAGTAGGTTACCCAAAATGGAGGATGGATGCCCATCACAATCAATTTAGGCATTATAATTTAAGTCAGATGGATGATGTTATGAATGAGGATGGACATGGGTCAGTCACTGGTCCTGGGATGCTTCCTGTTGTAATATGGAAATTCAGATACTGAGGAAAGCACAATCATTGGTTTTTCCAACGGAACTATGCTGTAAAAATAAATCTTTAAAGAAAAGTTTATTTATTGGTACCTATGTAACCAGAGAACCAACGATGAAGGTATCAGTGGGGTAATGTCATTTTATTTCTAGCTATCATGATAAGATTGGGTTGTCTCCTATTGATTCATTTTTTGATATTGTCCTTATTACTGTGAAGAATGTGTACGTAAAAATCAAATGTGCAGTTAACAAAAGTACATTTAAAGTGATTTATATTTGTTGTATGTGATACATTTAACCTTTCAGCAATCTCTAAAACAGTTATATGACAATTCTGTTAAATTATGACTGATTTTGAATTAAAAAAATAAATAAAATTTGTTACCACGTTTTAGCTTGCTTTCTTTTTTGTTGTTTGATTGTCCGCAAAATTTACAAACTTTTTATGTATGTTATAACTTTATGAACTTTAGTTATTTTTTCGTAATAAATACATTTTCGGATTCCTTATTAGATAAATTTTATTTAATTATATCTTTGTCATGATGAATTTTGAAAAACAAATATTATTGATTTTCTTTCATAACATCTCACATCGAAAACTTTGTTTTAATATTCAAATATGAAATGTGAAAGAGATTAAGAAAGAAAACGTTTATCTAAAGTGGTTGAGACTGCTGAACAACGCAGTTACCGTCTTGCTATACAATGTGAATGACCAAGTCAAGCTCACGCGGTTGAGACTGAAAATTGTGTAGTCTCTCGAGACAATTAAGTTTTCGAGGGTTTCAGTCACTCCAACAAAATTTGCATCATCACTTGCTCTAGGTAACATATCAGGAAGCTTTATGACTAACCTTGAAAATGTCAAGAGCGAATAACGTAGCTTGGTGAACAATATTCAACAATGTAACTAATCATAACTTTTAATGCACGCACGTTTTTGTTGTGTAACCCCAGATAAAAGTTATTTTCTACTTTTTAGTCCATGGTAGAAACGTGGTTTTTTAAAAAGTGTTTTATATATTATATTATTAGTTTTAGAGTTAAAATTGAAATTAAATTTTGAGTTAAATTTCAATTAAAACTAAAAATTATATTGTTGATTTTTGAATTTAAATTGTTGATTTCAGTCGTCTCGATCCCAATCTCAAATTACAAGAGATAATCTCATCTGGTAACTATCTCAGAGCTCGTTAATTTGCATCAATTTTCAACCTCGATCAAGAAATTTTCTCTAAGGAAGAAGTAAAACATCTTGTATTTGCGTGGAATATAAACTGAACATCATTGAGCAGTGAGTAACAATTGAGGCTCCTTGACTGTGTCAAAGAGATAAAGACGTATTTCAACTGTCACTTATCACAATCTGAAAATTGACCCTAAATTACTATTTACAAACAGTATTACGGATGACTTACTTCAAAAGTAACCAAAATATACATGACATCAAATGCCACAAAGAACATAATAATACGGACAGAAAACAATAACAACCTTCGCTATATGTGACATTTTCTTACTTTATTTCCATTTAAAATTTTTTTCATGTTTGACAAGTTTACGCGCAATTCTTTGGTCTTTTAGAAATAAACTTTGGGTTTATAGGAACGGTCAGGCCAATTTTTAGTCTTTCATATTCCAGCAACAATAAAATACTTACATTTAAAAACTATTTTTATAAAGAAAGTTAAAAATTACTTATTTCTTATCAATTTTGCATTCCTATGAAGATGGGAGATTTTAAGGTGCGTTTTACACCTTTGATACATTTTTGGTTTGCTATAATGTTTTACTACAGATGACGAAAAAATTAAGATATTTACAAAATTTTATTTCAATCAAAAGTATGGACATTTACAGGTCAGAAACGACCATTCGAAAAGATCACTTTGACTAAAGCGTCACATAGTGTCTCAGACTAGTATCCGCTACAGAATAGAGTTTGCCGGTAGTATTATGAAGCTTGAACATGGGTTGAAGCTGCTGATGTCGTGCTTCACCAATGTCGACGCACAATATTTGATGTTAGATATGACACATCTTCTTCGGAGCTTGTTGATGGTAATATCTGAAAACTGCAAATCTTTCAGGACCTCATCGTTTTTTTTGCCCATGAACCGAGACATCCGACCACGATTGTTCCGAGTTGCACTCCCCAGCCTGGGAATTTCGCTCAAGCTTCCTCTTCCAAGGTCGAATATTTTGTCTCATTCAGGTTTCTTACGGCTTCCAAGTTCTTATTCCTGATTTGAAGATCAATTCTCAAACTGGATGTTGAGAAGTCGCTTTGCTCATCTTTGTTGATCTGGTAATATGGGAGTTCAAAGTCCAATTCTTCCATCACTAAGTCGATTACATCTTTATGGCGAGCTATTATCAATGTCAAATATGACTCGCATCAACAGAGGACGTGCATTTGTGTCTCTGCGTATTGTCGACAGGCTCGGTATAGTGTTTTTTTCTTTTTCCTTGTTTGGTTTATAGTTGACTGGCAAAATAACGCACAAGAAAGTTTTGGAACTCATTTCTACTTGGGATAAATACGATTAGAATTTGTCATTTTTAAATAAAAGTGATTGATTGAGAGTAATTGAAAATGGATCGTTTATAATAGCGTTCAACCGAAAAGATTCCGGGGTAAGGACAATGATACACTTTCTCCGAAAAATCAATAGTTTATCCTACAAAAGCCATACTTTAAATCTTTTTGAATTTGGAAGACGTCGTGTACTATGAGCTTTTGCATTGTGCGACTGGTAAATGGAGGAATGAAAGATAGCAATTTAAGAAAAATGCTCCGCATTGACAAAAAGGAAAGATGTTACTTTTCTTCAGGATAATGTCAGATCTCACTTGTCTTTGGTGATCCAACATAACTTGTTTGCTGTTTGGCTGGGATACGACATTCCCTGCTGAATTCGTCAGTCACTGTTCTTTTGAATTTTTACTTATTCAGGTCCTTGGAAATAATTTCAATGGTAAAACTAAAATTCTTTAAATTATCAAATAATAAATGACCACTTAATTGAATTATTTTCTAAAAAAACTTCAAAATACTGTGAAGATGGAACGAGTTTAAGGAAGTATAGAGAAATCTTTCGTGGCATAATTTTGTACATGTACTTCATTGTCTCTGAAAAATCAACACGATCGTTCCGGAAAACTAAATAAATAACTGTTAGGTTCCATATCAAAAGTTGAAATCATAACACCAAAATTTTATTAATTGAACACAATAACATTTTTTGAACAAAGTTTCGATGAAAAATTTTTCTTACACAAATGAAGATAATAAATAAGTAAATGAAGATAAATACGAATACTTAATTTATTATATCTTTAATATATATTTTAATAAATATTTTGAAAATTTCTTTAAGAGATTTTAAATTCTAAAATTCAAAATTTCATGTGAGCTCCCCAGAATCCTAATAATAACAATAAGATAATTTTAATTAACCCTAATGGGGCCGAAACTATTTCCTTTAGAAAAAATGAATTTTTGATATTAATTCTGGTTTATTATATCTAAATAACCTGTTCTACATTAAAAAATATTTTTTGTTTCATACGGTCCTTTTGTAAGAGGGTGTCCTTTTAAAAGGACGGTGGCCCCATTCGGGTTAATATATTAATAAAATCTCTTATTTTTGTCTGTGTCGAAATAATTATAATAACTTATAAGACGAATGATATGAGTTTACTTAAGATTAAATATACAATTTTAAATAATGATGTGTTTTCCTTATAAAATAGAAATAAAAATAAAGAAATTCAAATAAAACAAAATAAAAGTAATTTTTTATCAAGCTGAAGAATGTGAAACATGTTGCATGTATACTATTAGGTGTATGCAAAAGTTTTTCGTTTTTATATAAATTTCTATGCAAAAAATTCAAGTCAAACTTTACACTTATTCAAAATAGTCTCCATTTGCAGACATTCTCTTATAGATCTGGTAGGTCATGAATGCCCTTCCAAAGAATTCGGACTTTTAAAGCTAAAATGCCAGTCATGTTGGAGTTCTAGCTTTTTGAAACTCTGGTCTATGTTGGAGATCTTCAGTCCCAGGAACAGGTAGTATTCGGATAGCGCTAAGTCTGGGCTATAAGCCAGTTGCTATAACACTTCCAAATCGAGCTCCTCTATCATTTTTCGAGTGAAATTTGCCACGTGGGGCCGGTCATTGTCGCGTAGTAAAAGGATCTTTCTCAACCCCTTGCCAATACATAGTCTTAGTCATTCAATTTCTGCGTAAACGTTTCTCATTTGAGCTGCGTCCTACTCTGCGTTCACCGTTTGGCCTTCTTGGACCAGTTCATAACACAAATTATCTTTATAACCACAAAATGCCCATCAGCACTTTTTTCTATGAAGTTCGGGTTACATAGTCGAAACAGGTTACTGAAAGGGGTTTAACTACTGAAACTTTGTAGGTTCTTGCTGTTTCTGCATTGAATCTTCCTCAAGTCAGCTCCGCAGAAGGTAATTGAGCAGCTTTTTTAGTCTTACTTCGTTTGGCTCAACGCTCAGGTAAAAACTGTCCCATGAAACCTCCCAAACTACTTCTGAAAATTTCCTCTCAACTGTTTCTTAATTTCTATAAATGGTAGAAATCTCCATAGCTGCTTCAGACTCGTTTTTTTCTTTTATGCAATTCTAAAAGCATTAAATGACGAATGTGAATTCTATCGAAATTCATCTCAAAATAAGCTCAAGTAAAATGTCTGTATTGAAGAAGTCCTATGCAATAAAAACTACATTAAACTAATAAATAAACTAACTATATTAAGCTAACTGAAAACTAAATCAATATTTTAAACATATAAATTTGATTATAAAATATAATCGTAACAAAATAAAACGAGCGGCACGATCCTTTGCGATGCTGCGATAATACGATGCTGCAAGATTTGCAATTATTTAGACGTATCAAAAAGAATGAAGTAAAACGATAAAAACAGAATTCATTTTTTAAAATTTATAAATTTTGGTTTCCCTTCTTGATATCTATATATTTTATCATCTAGAATCATATTTCGCATATATTCTGTTATTTATATTAATTTGACTTGGGAATTTTGAACAGAAACTTCTTGCTGAATTTCATATAATTTTTTGTTCAAATCCCGTTTCCTCTTCATATATATATATATATATATA
>MQRK01228686.1:36541-54955 GCA_001938485.1 Girardia tigrina
ATATATATATATATATATATATATATATATATATATATATTTATATATATATTATATTTTTGTGTTAAAAACAGGGCTGCCGAGTCGGACTAAAATTGCACGACTCCAACTCCTTTATTTTTAAAATGCCGAACTCCGACTCCGACTGCAACTTCAACTCAGCCTTCGACTCCTCTTTAGGTTAATTTATAATATTTGTTATTATTTTCGTCGGAGTTAAGTTTCACGACTCTGACTAAGACTCTGACTCCGACTCCAACTCTGACTTCCCCAAAAATTCTTAAACTCCGACTCCGCAGCCATGGTTAAAAATGAATTCGGATTCAGAAACGTCAAATAACAACAATAGCCTAAATGCTACTAACAAATATAATTGAAATAAAATATATTTAAAGTATTTAATTTCTGGAAATAATAAATTTGAGCTATAATTAATTTTAATATGGTAGAATAAAAATTTTTTCTTAAATTTTAAAATGAACATTATTTTAAAATAAATTGAATCAATTAGAAAAGATTTCAAATATTTTGTAAAGAATTGTTTTTAATTTTAAAATGTGTTTTATCTTATTATAAATTTTTATCGATTTAGATATTATTTTTAACTTTCAGTTTTGAATTGTTTATTAAAAGAAAGTTGAAAATTTATTTGAATTTGTTTGAAATAAAAATTATTAATTTGAGCTAATAAAAATTTTTCACAATTATTAATCCTAATTAAAATATCGAAAATAATATCAACGCAACTAACGAAAATCTTTTTAAAAAATCATTAAAATTATTTTAACTTTGAGAATCTTTGAAGATTATTTCAAAGTTTCGAGATTGAAGATTGAAATAAAAGTATTTTCTCGTTATTTATTGTAATAATCATTTCAAAGAAGATTAATTGAATTTATTATTGAGAAATTCTTTTAAAATACATTATTTGTTATTAAAACATGTGTACCTTTTCAATCATGGCCGATGTTAGAGAAAGAAAAAAGCGTTTTACTTTTGTAAAAATACATAGAACGGAATAACCGAGAAGTTCCATCAAAAATCTTAAAATCAGAAATATATTTAGAGAAATACCCGTTGATTTAAATTTAAAAAGAAATCTAATTGAGTATAAGGATATTAACCTACGTTAAACTTTGAAAATGAGTTCACAAATAATATCACCCACCATCGAATGACCCCTTGAGGAAGGAAGTCGAAACGCCCGTAAGAATTTAAAATATAATTATACTTTTTGTACTCAAGTCACTTATTAAAATCGAAGGAAGTTACTAATTATATAAAATATATACCAATAGATATTGTGTAGACTGAGTGTTTTGTGATCCATGAATTAGTAGACGAACATATGTACTATAAATAATAAAAAAAGAAGAAAGATTTTATGATCACAAACAAGTCATTATAATTCCATATTCTGAAGGGTTTAGAAAATTAAAGAAAAGTATTTTATAAAAATGTATTTCGTTTCAAAATAATCTCAATCACAACAAAAAGTGCCAAATTTGCTCTCAGATACCGGGTGTTGTGAAAATCTTGTCAATAGACTTTGACACAAGGTTTAATGAACTTAAGTTGATGTGTAGCAATTATTTATATTTTGTTTAGAGATTATAAGCATTGATTTCTTTTCAAATAAATCTTTGATATTTAGAATTCTGTTAATACTTGGCAGCAAAATGTGCTAAGATTGCCACATTGCTTCGCTTGGGCCATCTTGATGATGAAATTGCTGAGTGACTTGATTGCTCTATGCAAACAGTAGATCAAGTCTGCAAATGGTTGGCTGCAAACAAGAGTCAACAAGACTGGCCTATGAGTGGTCGAAAGTCAAAAATAAACCTATTCAAGTTTAGAAGGAACATCAAGGCACATCCAGAGTGATCAAGCACAGTTCAAGCTTCATAGTTTGATTTTCATCAGTCGTGCAGTCAATAAACTTGATGACAATAGTCTTGTGATGATCGAGAAACTTTTGCTAACCAATGCAATGAAGCTGAATCGATTTGAGTGGTATCAGGTTGTTAAGAAAGACATGAAGTTCCAAATAGCGGGAATTGTTAAAGTCTTTAAAGACGAAAAAACTTTCACTGGGGATCGATCATGAAACCGTCGCAAAAACTGTGCCATTCGCTTAGGGAATGAGGACATCAGTAACGCATGAACGATCAACACAATGCTACTGGGTTTGGTGGCAGCGAATGGAAAAGTTAACCCCCAAGTGTTATTCTCCGCTAGTTACAGTTTAAATGCCACATATTACCAACAAGCTCAAAATCAAACTGTACTGTCATGAATGAAGAAGACGCTTTCACTGGGGAATTTTCGTTTTTATCAAGACTGTAAATCATGCCATTCAGCTAAGGCCGTCCAAAAGTTCTTGGAGGATAAAACTGTACTTTTTACAACCAAAGACACGTGCCCTTAATCTTCATCAGATGTGAGTTTTTTGGATTACTCCATAATTGAAAGTGTGGAGAGTGAAGCCTGCCATGCTCGTCAAACAAGTGCAGTTGGAAATTCAGTTGTGAAGGTCTGGAAGAAACTGTCAAAAGCGCTTGTGGTGAAAGCACATGGAAGCCGCCGTGTATGTATGAGTCGATAATTTTGAATAAATTGTTGCAAACACTTGAACTAAACTTGAATTCAAGTTATTTTTTATATTTTCTGAAATATACATGTTTATCTGTTTGTAATACTTTTTGACAAGACTTTTACAGCACCTGGTATATTTAAAAAGATTAGTGCTAATCTGGTATATTAACGTTGCCTGACTTTACATGTTTTTAGTTTTAACATGAGTTCTCGTGTATTTTTCATAAAAATTCTTTTTTGAAATTTGAAAAAAAGAAACTCTTATTCAATTATATATTCTCAATCATTGTTCACAACCTATTCCTTACTCTCGAGCAATCCTTGATTTCATTTCGTGAGATATTGTTTGGTCTGGTGTAAAAGAACTGGTCTAATGTTCGAATATTTCTTGATTGTCAAAGGTTACGCTCCTCATTTGATTAAAGGCGAGTGATAAAGTTGATAATCCATTGGGTGATGTTTGAAGTTTTAGTGGATGTTGAAGAATTCCTTATTTGAGCTCTTGGTGAACTGTTTTGGGATGATTTACTGAGTAAGGCTTTGTGTTGCCTTGGACCAGGATAACCTGGCAATCTTGATCCGGTCTTGATTGCTTTAAAACCATTTTTATTAGACCGTCATTTTTCTTTCCAGAATTGTAAAGTGAATTAGGCCTTCCCAGTCACACCAGATGCAGATTGTCTTCTAATGGTTGAGATTTTGCTTCATTCTTATTTTGGGGTGTCTCCTGAGTTTAGTCAACTACTTTATTTACTACGTTCTTTCAAAGAGACAATCGTTTTCGTCTTCCGTGACGATTCTACAAGTAAATCATTCTTTGTGGTCGGGTATTGATCGATGGGGGGTGATATGTTACGCAGTAATTTGAAGAAGATTATACGTCTGCTTTTTGCTAAGTGTTTGAGTCACTCAATCACTTAATAGTTTAGTGAATTTCATTGATTGGAGGTACCTGAAGATTGTCACAAGACTAAATTAATCTTTTCAACGACCTTTATCCTTCAAAAGGGATTTAATACAATATTGAAGTTGAAGATCGCCCAGAGAGTGGCGTGTCGTTCAGCTTGAAATTGCCATGTTTGAATTTGACATACTAATCTCGTTAAGTCTTCGGAACCAAAGCTTCCTCTCCATATGCAGTACAAATGTCTCGAGCTACTTCGATAACTTTACGACAACGACAATAAATCATTAAGGGAATTATCCAAGTATTTTCTATATCCTTGACCAATCAGTCTGATAATTATGTTTCATGGTAAGTTTTGTTTTTGGCAACAATCAACGTGTTAAAAGTGATGTGTACTTTTCAATGATTGAACGTTCATCATTGATTATTACAATAAATAATATCTAATCTAATTATTTCTTTTATTTTCGTTTTATTTAATTCCATATCAATGTTAAATTACAATTTCTCAATTTAAACCTCTTGGAAGGTGGAGGTACCCTAATCAAAGCGATTCTGTTCATTCGTCAAAATGTTTATTTTGATCCATTTTGTTCAATGATTGGAATGGGAAATTCGTCCCTTATTCAACTTATTCTCCTGGAATTGTACCACCTGATTTTTTATTTATTCAGATCAATAAAACACGTTTTTTGTATAGGATTTGTGAAAGCCGAGGAGATCCGAATATGGGTCGATAATTTCCTTACCTCAAAAATATATCGCTTTGTTAGAATCGACAGACTATTTTGGAAATAGATTTGCAGATATTTTGTTTAAAAGTAATAAGTATGACTTTTAACTTTTAATTATAATGGTAAACTAAAAAGTTCTTTCCAATTTTTATGTCTTTTTGTCTAATTGTTATTCTACTAAATAAAGCTTATTTTATGTACTTGAAAGGGGGCCCTAAGGACTTATTTTGTTTGGGTAGACCATCTAAAGAGCCTATATGCTCAATACCATTCTTGAAAGAGATGGGAGGCCCATCTACTTGTATGTTATACTATTGTAAATGTCTTGAATCGTTCTATCATAATTTACGTAAAAATTTGTCATCGATCGTTTATTGAATATTTTTAACTACTAGAAACATAATTAAAAAATTAAAACTTCGTGACAATGTATTCCATTACTGAAAGTACGAGGAGTTAGTTAATTTTATTTTCGCTGTATAGAAATGATTAAAATTTTAAATATAATGAAAAATTTATTTTAATATTTTAAATTAAAAAAAGTTTTGTAAAATTATTGAAATAAATAACATTTCGATAATAAATAAGATTAAATTAAAATCGAAATAAATATTAATATTAAGTTTTGCAGTTTATTAAAAATTTTATTAAACTGTAAAAAATAAGATAAAAGTCGGTGAATCGATTATTAAAATGAAATTGAAAATTTGTTTGAATTTGCTTGTAATAAAATTTATTAATTTGTACTAATAAAAATAAATTCTACTTAAAATATTGAAAACGATATAAACGTAACTATTCTGTTTTATGGTTATAAGCCGGTATTCGATACTAAGCTAGTAGCTTAGTAAAGTTTTTAAACTCAAAAGTTTTGTTTTATTTTTAATAAGCTAGTGCATCTTACTAAGCCAGTAATTTTTACTAAGCACTTTTTGATAAAAAAAATTACTTTCATATTTTACTAAGGTACTAGCTTATAACCAAATAGCAGGGCAATTATTTTTGTTATTCATTTATTAAAATACTCGATACTTTATCACTAAAAGTATATCCGGTAAGAAACGAGCGACTTATGCTATGAAATTCAAACTTGATGAAATTAAATATTATAAATTTAGCAAGATGTCAAAGTACAAAAGCTTTGCTAACAATTGTCCAAAAGACAATTCAAACTGATGAAAATGAATGTGTGGAAAACAATGTTGGCGTTCTTAATACTGTTGAATTGTTACTTTCGATGAAATGGGAAATATTTTAGCAATTAAGACAAAGTCTGACCATGGATAAATTAGTTGAGAGTAGCAAAACGTGATTGATTATAATCAATTAAATAATAATTTAATAATTATTTAGGAAGACATTTCTGTGTATTTGATGGAATTTTGAATGTGTAATTCACTTTGAGCTACTTTCAAATATTCGAATAATTGACGCTGATTTGTAATGCATTCAACTTAATAGAAATTATGAAGTACTATAGAAAAAAAACTCCTCTTGGATCAATCGAAAAATCACTATTCTTCAGCAAGACAACGTAAACAATATCACTAAACCAAACGAGAAAAGATAAATCATCTTTATGCCATTGACCATCTACCAAATCCAGCGTATAATCCACACCTTAGGCCATCCGACTATAACCTTTTCAGATCCATGGAGCAATTTCTTCTTTGCAGAAACTTAAACAATCTTGGCGAGGTCAAAAACGGGTGCCGTGAGTTTTTCATCTCTAAAAACAAAAATGATATCCTAGCGGGTTTGACTAACTTCGTGATGGATGGATTCAAGACTTTGATTCAAATTGTCTTCACTTTTTTTACTTGTTATTAGTAAGAACACCAATTTGACTTTTCATATTTTTATTAACATAACAAGGTTTATTATCCTCAAGACAATATTTGTCGAAGCTTTCGTATGATTGCATTCTAATTGATTGATTAATGACTTTAGTCTAATTATTATTGGCAAAAATTGTGATATAAATAATTTGTTAAAATATTTACTCCAAATTTATTGGATAAAAAGTAAAATGATTATTAATTATGTAAAAAATATTAATTCGATTTATTTTTTAAAAATTGTAAATAAAATTAATTAACTTTTTTAAAATTTTACAATTATTTTAAATTAGAACTAAATTTAAACATTACTTATTTTTAGATAATAATAATTAAAATATTAATCCTCCATCTTGGTAGGAGAGACACATGTCCAAATCAATATACAACATTCAAACACAAAACATCAAACACTCAAATATTCCTCACACTTATAAAATTATGTTTAAATTTTTCTTAAAAAGTCGGAAAGAACATTTGGTTCACCACAATAATTAAGATATTTTTAAACTCGATAACCTTTTACAAGTTTCTAATACAATCATCGCAACTTACTCTGTTTATCTATCCAAACGTTCACTGGAATGGTAATTAAAGTACAATAAATATAAAAAAAGCAGAAATAATCTTAAGGTTTTGTTTCCAGGTATATGCTTTTGATATTTAGTATTTTAATAGCACTTGTGGACCAGCATGGGTCTTAGCGATAAACCAGAACCATAAGTACCACCTTATCTACATTTAACTTCAACTGTAGTGCAATGTTCGCAAATCTTATGAAGGGAAGTTCAACTCACAATTGAAGATTATAGGCTCTAAACATTGTGTTATTAATAATCACTATTTACTAAAATTATATACTAAGAACTACTTTGATGATCCGAAACTTTAAAGTCTAGATTGATCTTAATATCCATGATTCACGTTCGTCAAGTATCACACCCCGCGAGGGGATTCTGTTGAAAATGATGATTAAGTTAAGATAATCAATCATTTTTTAATATTTGTTAAACATAAATCTTGATCAAACATTCAAATATAATGCAAAATTGATTACCGTTGGCACTTGACACAAAAGCGGTTGCACTCGTTCCAAAACATCCGGTTTATATTAATTCGCGTCACGGCAGCATCAATAACACGTAATAGCATATAGTGGATGTTTACAGAATCACAAACCACATTTACCATTAAACCAATAATGTACAATTTAATAAGAACTTAATGTTATCAGTTCATTAAAGAGTTCTCTTTACAAGGGTGCGAGGTAATTCTTCAGCAAGTATATCAACATTATTTCTAAATTTGAGGCACAAATGAAAGGAAATATAATATTCAAAGTTAAACTTTCCTTATAACGATTATATGATTTTTAGTTAATTGGTTCCAACAATTCCAGACAAGTTATTCGTTTTACAAATATAACAATGTATGAAGAATAAAATTCGTTTCCAGTTTTTTAGCGTTACTGTTTGGAAAAAAAACGACTCTGCACAAGAGCTGCATCCTAAGAAATTTATGCGATGGAAGGTGAAGGATTCGATAATAAGACTACAGCTGCCAAATGATTCAAGCGCTTCAAGGATGGTAACACAAGTAAGACCTTAAGACTAAACCTCACACCGGTTCCCGACCTACGGTGAACATCAAGATACTTATACAAGTATCAAAAAATCAGTCAGTCACGAGTAAAAGCAAAACTTTGACATGACGATTTCATCATTGGCTCTAAAATAGACGTTATCGACAAATTCATCATTAATTAAGTCCAGAGAAGGCTCACCGTTGTCCGTACATATTTTAAGAACTCCTTGCCGATCTTCAAGATAACCGATTCTGAAAACGAATGGCGACTGAGAACAGAAAATGAATTTATTTTGCCAATCATTACAATGATTATTAATCATTGATGATCGGCAAATCGGCAGTCCCCATTTTAATGTTGTTGGGATTTTACATTGACTAATTTGAATTTTCGGTGTCTGGATGTTTCATCACCGGACGATTCATCATACTTTAAATTAAATTTTGTTCATACTGTTTATGAATATTGTCATTTATATTGTAGGAAATAGACACAAGGCGGGAATTTGAATTGTGAATTGTAGATTCTTCAAATAAAGAACAAGGCGGGACTTTGAATTGTTAATTCTCTAAATATAGTCGATTTTTGGTACAAAATCTTGTAAATATGTTTTACACTTTGCTGGCTAGCCTAGGCTAGTCGTGGATATCTTAAGATAGGCTTTACCATATCACCAATGTTAGTATACCATCTATTGAAGTCATAAATGATTATGGTAAACATATTAATACTATGTATATATATGAATATGAGCGATATATTTTCTGTTGTGTAATATAAAGATGTACAATTGTGCAATTATTCAACCTTTTCCTTGACTGTGATGCTTTATGTTATGTATATTAATATATGACTAGAGGTAATTATACTATAAGACATGTATTACATATCATCATCGAAAAATACATATATTACAGGATTTTACATGAAAATCATGTATTTGTCTATGTTTTCCAGTAATTTATGAAAATTTTAATATATACATTCTTACAAAACCTATAAATAGTTTACACACTACATATAGATTATAGCCTAAGGCAGCCTGCCTAGGAGTAGTGCAGCCTAGTGCATACATATAACACATAGATTGCATTTACATTGATGAATCAAGTTTCTGTGTGATATATAACCATAATATAATAATACAAATAGATAATAATATAATATATAACGTGTAAAACACTATAAAAACATTTGAACTGTGTTGAATGTGTTGTGAATCACTATATGATCACAACTTGTGATCAAATAGTATGTATCAATAATATATATGTATATAACAATAATATACTAATATTAATGGTTGATATTGTGATGATTCTTCAGTAAATAGTTGATAATACACATAGTGATTGTATATAATATACAACTATATTATAATATATATGTATATTAAAATGTTCACTTTTTGAAAGGTTGATAAGGTAACGGTTAATACAATTAGGGTCACTTTTTATGGCTGTTAAGGTAGATTTGAAGGTTTTTATATATAAATGGCTGTTCATGAGGTGATTTTGATGGTTGATGATATGTCTGATAAGGTGCTTTTAATGGTTGATATGGTAATTTTGATGGTTTTTGAGGTAAATTTGATGGTTGATAAGTTATATTTGATGTTTCATATCATAAATGTGATGGTTGATAGAATGGTTGTTGAGGTTCATTTGACAGTTGATAGGTTTATTTGAAGGTTAATATATGGTAAATGTGATGGTTGATAGTATGGTTGTTAAGGTATTGTTGATGTTTCATATTGTAAATGTGATGGTTGATGATACAGTTGATGAGGTACTTTGAAGGTTGATAGTATAATAGTAATGGTCGATAAGGTAATTATTTTAGAATTATATAAAATATTCAGTATTTTCTGTATTTTTTACATGTTCAACTGTGTATTGATATTATGAATGTAATACATGGACATTATGGATGCAATACGTTGACATGATGGATGCATGACGATATCTCCTTGGATACGGCCATGTTTTGAATGGTTGATACGATATTGGTTGATAACATAGTATAATATCATAATATAATACATACCTATAATATAATATTTGCACACATAATGTGCATATATTCGAAAAAGCACTATGTATCGATTTTTTCAAAAATGTTGATATTGAATCTGACTATTCATATGTAATTTACTATACATGTGTTCAAACAGATTTTTCATATTTTGCTTTCTTCACCTTCTATACCCTATGGGCATTCGACACCACTTTACACTATATTATATAAGAAAACATCAAATTTCAGCAAAATTTCCCTGGAATTCATTCTCAAACAGTGTTGCTAGTTCTGGATAGTGTTTTTTTGTCATCACGACTCTCGATAGTGATAGAAACCTTATTTCTCGATCCAATCAAAAACAAAATGTCTTCATACCCTGTTAGTCAGTCATTTTCATTCATTTCCATTTAGTGGGGACTATTATAAATAAATCTATCTAATTAGTTACATTTATTCTCTTAGGATTTTATGCATTAATATCAAGTGGAATATTTCTGGTCAAACGACAAGCTTTTCTAAATGGTTCATCGCAAATTCAAAGACCAATTTATGCATATATCGAAACAACCGTTATCGAGAAAAGACAAATATAATTATTTTACTGATCATTCTCTACTAACCTACGGAAATAGAAAGTTTTCTGAAACGAATGCTTTTTGTCAGTTTGCGTATACTCCACACGAGCAGGAACATTTTCATGTCTACGCTGATCATAACATGTTTCGTCTTTACTTTTTAAGTACGATAAAGTGTTCTATTCTCAACAATCACCTAGAAAATTGATTTGTTTGGGACGCATGTTTCAAAAAGCACTTTTACAATAATTGCAGTGACAGTTTTGTGAATCAAGGATTTATCTATCAATGCCAAACCATTGTGGCAATAAACTTATTATATTTTTCTAATACTCATTCCTCAAACAATAATTACAGCAATAATGTTTATAGCTGCGAAGATAATATCAATCAATCTATTAATGACTACAGACCATCGAAGAAAACCTTTATTTATTTCAATCCCAAAACATAATTTATATATCAAATCTATATATTTATATACGTTAAATAGTATGTATTGGTGGTAATCCTTCAATAATATTACTGATAATACACATTATTTACACTCTTCTCTCAAAGACAAATGTTTCAAAGCATTTAGAGTAGTGTAGAAACCTCCAGAATTGATCCCTCGAAAAATAGTAAAATTGGATCTTTTCTGACGAATAATTGTTTACCTTATTTCTGACCTCCGGCTAAGTGTACATTTAGTGACAGATGAACGAACAATTTTATTCAAACTGCCTTATCCCAAATTTAAAACATAGAGGGGTTTAGTGATGATCTCCAGTTTTTTTCTGGGAAATCCATTTGGCCGATGATTTCCCTTCATGAAAAATAACCAGTCAAGACTATTTAATAATTTTGTACAACCAAGCTCATTCTATGACTCAAAAACGTTTCCGGAATGGATCGTAAAAAATCTATTTCTGCCACAAACTTTACAAGCATTGGAGGGTGTTTTAACTGAAATTGAGCTAAAATTCCAATGGAAACAGCTCCCAATTTTATGAATCAATGTCTCATATAATTTAATCTGTAGCAGTCGCAAAAACGTGGACTAACACCAGTTTAAAATATACTTTGTTGATTTTAAGTGTTTCCTTTATATTGCCAAACTCGTGTATATCATTTTAATATGATGCAGGGCTCGAAGTGAGCCGGGATGTGCTGGTATGCCATACCGCCACTTGTTTTCGAGGCGGTATGACATACCGGCACTTATTTGATTTTAAGGCAGTATGATTTGTATACAATTTTGTATACAATTGTATACAATATGTATATACGATATGTATACAATTTTGGGTGAGCGGAAATGAAAAGAAACCACTGTTTTTTTTAAATATATTAAAAAATCAGGAGAGGACGTGGGAGTTGACGTCAGGGTGGCGTTGGGCAGAGGAAGAGCAAAATCACTGTATGGCCGGTTTCCGCATACCGGCACTTATTTTTTCCCACTTCGAGCACTGATATGATTTATAACCTTTTTAAGTTATACGTGTTGTATTTACATTACATTTGGCTCATTGGAACTGTTTCGACAAAAACTATTAATATAACAGAAAAAAATAAAATGCTTAATTGTTCTTAGGGCTGAAATCAGACATACGACCTCAAAGGGTAAAGGAATTAATAGAAGCTTTGAAAATTAGAAAATAATAAAAAAATATAAACAATAATATATTGGTAATATTCGATGAATTATTCAATTAATTTATCTGTTGTTTAATCAATTTATGTTTCTTATTTTAACAAACTTTAAAATCTTTTTTGATATAAAAAAGCGTCCATTGTAAAGGAGGAGTTTGATGGCCCTCTTTCCGTTCTATGTCTCTCCTTTTGTTTACGACAACAGTACTTAAATAAGTTTATTAATTAAGAACCGGAAATAGTCCAAATATTACCACACAATTTTATTTTAAAATTTTTAAATGAATAAGCGGCAGTTTACTGAACGTAATGTTTCATGTTAAAACACGTCCTACCAGCGTAGGTTAAGCCATGACGGTTCATTTGTTTTTAATCCTTCTAAAGTGATTTGTAGCCTTTCGTACATCCAGAAAACAAAATGCTGGGTCAGTTCCCCTTTTACAGTCTCATTTAACTCAGTTTTATTCGGTTGATAACGCTTACACGTGTAGAATTGGAGCATATAGCTATTATTATAAATAATGGTTGTAAAATGTTCAATATAAAATTAAGGCTCCACCCTAGGAGTTTGTCGACGGGAGACCACTTGAGAACGACTCAAAAATAGCTGGCGATTGTTATTCAACGTTAAACTAGTTTTTCCTTAAATAGAAAGAACACGATTTAATTCTCTTTTTCACTACCGATTTAAAATTAAATAACACAAAAATAATACAACTTTTGGACATCAAACCAGTCTTTTATGATAATAAACAAAATATTGAAGTATTCTTAAAATCCTCCAAAGGTTTGACATACGCAAAGGGTAGGAACGATGGTTGCAAAGGTTTTATAATAAAATGTTTATAAAAATTAATAAAAGAAATTAAATGATCACTCACATATTTTTACGTTATATTAATTCATATTTCCCGATCAAATAAATAAATCAAAAGTAAAATAAAAAAATAAATAAAAGTTTAAAAAGTCTTTTACGTTCTTTTTCTTTCCGCCTCGATTGTTTCTTTTTATTTCCAACCAGACAATTCGTTAATCCTTTTGTTTCATTTCAACATATTCTTTTTCCTTTTGTTTTTTTATATAACTATTGATATTAATTAAAATATTTTAATAGACAAATACAAAATATAATATATATATATATATATATATATATATATATATCCATTTATTTGTTTTAATTGTTAATGATACTTTTAGTCAATAGTCAACCCTCTTTTTTTAAGGAGAAACGAAATTCCCCCCGGGGAAATTCCATTCAAATTGTGATGTTAATGATTTTATTATATTTATTTTCAATTCCTCAGAAACAGGCCACCAGGAGAAGAGTATTATTTTAAATAATAATTAATTGTTTAAATTATGTTTCTTTATTTGTGATATTCATGGAAATAATAATGTTGAAAATATTAATAACAATGATAAAAATAATTTATTAGGATTTGTTTAAAATATAAATATAAATAATTATTATCATTAATAATATAGTTTATGTTTATTAGATTATTTTAATTCATTAATAATTCATTTTTAATAATTATAATTATTTAATTCTCCTCCTCCAAGCGAAACATATTAACGGTCAAATTATTCTCTTTATAATAAAAAAACTTAATAAATAAAATTTAATAATTTTCGTTTATTTATTTATAAAAGAAATTATCACATTTTTTAAATAAAAAAAATTTTCCGTTTCTTTTAAAGAAAATTAATTTAAATAAATCAATTGATTTCTATAAATAAAAAAACATACTTTTAATAATTTTAATAAAATAATTCTTCTTCGTTTATTTTTTTCTTAAAATAAAAATCGCATTTTTCACATTATAACATTCAAAAGTGCCTAAAATTTCGGTTTTTTTGATTGCAAAAATAAATATTAATCAGTATTTATAATTAATTTATGAATAAACTATTAGTAAAAAAATATGTCGGTATAATTTGGTTTTCCTTAGAAGTGTTCCTAACCCCTGCTGGTCCATCATACAAGGGGTTAAATGACCGCCGCTCACTTCAATCAAACCAAACCACAATTATTTAAAAGTTCATTTTATTTTTAAAAAAGAATTTCCCATTAAATAAAATTTGAAATAGAAAAAATGTTAAGAATTTTTTGTAAAACAAATTATTTGCGTTGAACTTTAATACATTTTTATATTATTCAGAATAAACTTCCTACGCCAAATTTATAATTAAAAATATGGAATAAGAAACTATGTTGATACTCTCCATTTCTTCAATAAAATAAAATGGAAATTACATGGAAATTATTTTATATATATAATATTATATATATTGTATTTAAAATACAATATTGTATATGCATATTTTATAAAAAATAAAAGTGTACGATACTACATAGAATTAAACTTCTGTTTCTTTTATTTAAATTAATTTTTTTAAACTTTTAATTGCTTAATTAAGTTTATAAATTACGAAGCTAATATACATTCCTGAGAAAAGGTCTCACAGATCATCGAATGTTAAAATGCAGTATTCAATCCACAGTATATGCCTTCATCATAAGAAAGGTAGTTCAAATGCTCAGATGGGGATAAATTATTAGTTTACCAAGTAATTTCTTCGAAAAAAGTTATATTTCAAGCGTTACTCAACATTTTTTATCTTTCACACTTGATCCTCTATTGTTTTTTTAAGACAATACCACAGAATTATGTTGTTCGCTGTTAGATATTCTCATGTATTTAGTATAACAAACTTGGGCAACTTTTTTATTCATTGTCCAGAGTGGAGAATGTCCATATTCAAGAGGTGTTTTAAACATATTAAACCACAGACGCAAATGGTTTCTGAAACTTTGGCCGTTCTCAATAGCTATCCAATTACAAAAGGCGTTCGGATAGTGAGGTTAAACTATATATCACTGGTAAATGTGCTTGATCGAAAGGTCATTGTCACGAAACTACCATCCGAGAGATTAAGACTGAAGGCCTCTAAGTCTGAATCTCGCCCAGAAGTAATGACAATTCAGTGCCTACCTCATAAAGAGGCAAAAATATTATCTGGTGTGGTAACACATCGGATGTGGCTCAGCCATATGTTTGAACTCTAACCAACTTATGAAAATAGGTTGGATGTTTGAATCACATTTTGTGATTTACGTATCGGCATTAAATCGTTTGCATACGACATACTTACATGGTTTTTTATGGTTTCCAGCTGATTGTAATCCAAGAAAATGTGGGTGTACAGTATAATATTTATTTTTACTCAAAAATTGTTACATCACACGTACTCACTGGATTTAAAGCATTAAGAACAAAAGAATGTCTTATACTTATGTCTTCTATAAATATACAATTATAAATGACCTTGGGTAGGAGTGTGTATGTGCGGGAGGGAGAGAGAGTGGGTGGAATAGCGGTGTGTGTATTTTTAAATGAACCCATGCTTTACCTGTAAATAACCAAATATTTGGGTGTACATCTACAAAAGTTGTACATCCAAAATAGCCTTAAAAAAGCCTATATATATAATGACGAATGATCCGTCAAACTTAAATACTTTTGTGGAAATAAATCTTTTGAATTGTTTTATTTGCATGAATAAATATAATAAATAGGAATTATACGTTTTTAAATTTTGTAATTTGAATGATGTCTTTTAATTTAAAAAAAACTATATTCTACAACGAAACAACAAACTTTTACCTGTTTATATGACTCTCTAAACAACCTTTCTTAACCTAAATACGTTCTTGATCTCTGTTTCTGTAAAATAAATTCTTTCTTCAATCCGAATGGTTATCCTAAATTATTCCTTGAAAAGAAATTGAAAAGCAAGCGATTTTGACACTGATCAAAAAATAATTTTAAAGATCAAACCTTCAAAAATCAATGTTCAAACGGCAGTCTAAACCACCTTAATTATCTTTGTAATATAATATTATGAGACCGATGGTATAATGATTATTTTATCATTTATATGCAGGTGTATCAAGTGATGCTTTAACCAACAAAATGTCATTTATAATATTTTTTTCGCTTCTCTATTGTCTTCATGGAAAACAAAATTATTCAAATTGAAGATTATTCGTAAGTTTTGACAGACAATAAATTAAAACAAAAAAATATATAAATACATTAACCTCTTTTTATTGTCTTTAATTTGCCTTTTATTCTAAAAAAAACTAAATTTCTTATTTAATTAATTAATTAAATTAATTCCCTGTCAGTCTGTGTTCGACACACCCAAATCGACTCCTGGAAAACAAGTCGTCAGGACGCATTGACTAACACAACTATTCGCCAATAAAAAGTGTCCAAGATTTGAATTTCAAAAAATGCTCCAATCAAATCGTTTTCAAAAAAAAATTATTTACAATTTTAATTTTGTTTGATATTCGATTTTTTTTGTCGTGAAATAAAATAAAAAAAATAATCGAATGAAAACCGAAAACGAATAATTATTTTTTTTCTTCTAAAAGGAGAACAAAACAAGAATTTTTCAAAAGTTTCTTTTTGTTTTCGAAGGAGAAAAAATGTAATTAAAAAAAAACTTTTGTAATATTGTAAAAGATAAAACCGTGTTTTATTTTTCAACCGTCTAAGGCTTTTTTTATTGAAAATAATACACGAAATGTTGTTTTGAGGAAATGAATATTATTAGAACAATAACCTTTCTGTAACTGACCAACAAATGATGCATAAACTATTGACAAATTCATTAATAATTCAAGGAGTTTGGTTATAGAAAATTAATGTTTCGCATTTAAGACATTGTTGAAATTCCTACTCATCCTTCCATGTCGTGTTTCAGCGGTCTTTTACACAGGAATTTGTTCGGTTTTGTTCTTTTATTTATTTCTTCTTTTTCTTTTTGAAGGAGGGG
The DNA here is from genome assembly GCA_001938485.1 of Girardia tigrina. Lineage (NCBI taxonomy): Eukaryota > Metazoa > Platyhelminthes > Tricladida > Dugesiidae > Girardia > Girardia tigrina. The sequence continues at coordinate 53,281 of MQRK01228686.1, forward strand.
TTAGGCTAACTCTTTGGCTAATGGGGAAATTTGGCTCTTTTACGGATAAAAAACCAGAAAATATTATATATATATGAATGAAATAATATAATAATAAATTTTTTTTTCTATAAAAATTATTATTATTTTTTAATTAAAAAAACTATTCAAAACAATTATTAATAATTTATTTTCAAAATTTTTGTTTTTTTTTCTTTGTTCGTAAATATTTAATTTATTCCAAATAAATTTAAAGAATAAAAAAAAAATTTACAGAAAAAAAAGATCGAAATAAAAAAATTAAACGATTAAAAAACGAGAGAAAAAAACGATTAAATGTTTTTTTTATATTATTGATTTGGATTTGATTTTTTTTCCGTCAAAAATCGTGACGGCTCCTACAAAGAGGTCAATTAATTTATATTAATAAATATATATATTTATATATACTTAGTATATTTTCAAAATGGTTGAGATCGTCTCTAAAATATATTTTTATATATAAACTATGCTCTGCACGCATATTAACAAAACACACACCCACATCAACGCACACACACACCCACACACGCCCCAAACCAACTTTGACACATTATTTTGTTTGTATTATTGTAAATTAATGTCTCGATTTGTGTGTTTCTGTGAGAGAGTGTGTGCGTGTGTGGTGTCGATGTGTTGAGTTCATCAACAAGAGCGGTGCAAAAATGAAACATAAGCACAAAAGAGCTGATCGAGACACACACGGCACAATCGTTAAATCAGGCCTCTTCCACTCGGCACATGAGACCAACAATCAAATCAAACTAATCTCGCTCTCTCTCTATCTCCATATCGCTCTACCTCTCTTGTAGTTCTAAGTGTCGGTAAGATCAAACGAGCCGCTATTGGCAAGCGTGCACCGCCCATTATAATGTAGCCAATGTGAATAACATTATTGATTGATGGCAATTATACAAACCCAATTCTCTAACACTATCTGCCTGTCTGTCGGAAATAGAAAAGGCTGTTTATGTTCTTCATTAATGGCAGATAATTAAATACGACTGTCTCACGCTATGGACTCTATTGCATAGTAAAACAAAATTCCGGACAAAATAATTCATAAGTAATTGTTTAAATTAATAAAATTATATGGTTTATAATTAAACTGAAGAAGCAACAGAAATAGTAGTAAAAAAAAATTTTTTTTTTAATATTTTAAAACAAAAAATTTATTTTAATAGTAAAACAAATATTAAAACATACAGAAAAAAATCCATTTCAAATAATAATTATAAAAAAATTAAAACAAATTTTATTTGAAAATAAAAATAAACCACCAAAAATAAATTAATAATAAAACAAATAGTAAAATAAAATAATAATAAAATTAAAAAATAATAATTTGTCACTATTATTTAAAATAATCTTTAAAAAAATTAAATATTTACCGGAGATTTTGTTAATTTTTCTTTCACTCTATTTTCTCTTTTTAATGTCCTTTTATATTATTATTATTTTTTTTTGAAAATCAATTTTTATCAAAAGACCGATTATTTTTATTTTGCCATAAAATTTTCGCGATAAAATCTTTTTTCTTTTCGCTTTTTTTATGGAGCGAATAAAAAAAAATTGTAAAAAAAAATTTTTAGAGAAAAAAAACTAATTTTCATTTTAATTATTTATTATAAAATATTTTTTTTATAATTTTAATTAA